>OW121744.1:46350331-46546244 GCA_933228675.1 Stomorhina lunata
TTTAAGCCAAATAAAGCATACTAGTCTTTGTTTCTGCAATTTTTTCGAAGTGCAAATCTTTAGGTCTCGCATCCGCTCATTTCTCCCGCTGGGAATGTAAAAGATAAGAGTAGTCTCACCAACACAATCGTAATTGACACCACTGTTATAAATATAATATTGTTGTTCTTATTTCACAACACTTTGTTGAAGATTTAAGAATCTCTGCTAATTGATTTACAAAAGTTAAAGACAAATTAAGCTGTTAATTTTTATGATAAATGAACTAGTACGATAAAGTTATAATAATTAATAAAAATCAACAGAATTTCACTTATTGTCAACACAAGACCTGGAAGCAACAAGAAATAATAATAACAATAACAGGCAGATAGACAGACGGACGAACACTTAAAATTGTAATAAAAATATGCCAACACTTAATGACAACAACAGTAATACAATATATGTATGTAGGAAAAAGGACACTGATTCAAAGGCACGTACTCAAACTATTTACGTCCTATGCGAAAAAGAATCCAAAGTGGCAACAAAAATTATTACTTAACAACTCAGAAAAATAAAAAAGAAAAACAGACATCGAACAAACACAAGTCAACAAACCAAAAGCAACGACCAATAAAAATACCAATGACCAACTGCTTAAAGGCATAAAACAACGATTTAAACAATACTTTCATTCTCTGCTTCACTTACTCAACTGGAATGTGACTTCTATGGAATGCCAGTGTAATGGTCTATAACCAAATGTATGTTTATACATTTGTATTTGTCACTAAAAGTAAGAGGAAAACTCAAAAGCAGGACACAATAGTTTCTCTGTGTTAACTTTATTTAATTTTTCCTTCGCTTTAAATATACTTGTATGCAAAAAGAAAAATCCTTAAGCTGCAAATGTCTGTATGTGTTTGTGTGTGTGAGAGTATTTTTAAAAAAGTCCAGCCGGATTTTGGTAGTTGGCATGTTAAAGTGTTTTACAAAAATAAAACGTGCCTTTCGAAAATTATGAAGTATTGTTTTAAGTAGTTGAATATGACATAAATGATATGCAGTTTATAAACTTTCTTTTCACATATTCTTATACAAACATACAACTACAACGATTTATTACTAGCACAATCTCATACAACTTTAAATATGTATGTATGTACGTGTATGTACTTCGAAGAAAAGAGGAAGTATTAACCATCACACACATGCAAATTTGCTCTGACACTTTTTGAAACTTTCCGGATGCGGATATGTGTTTATAATGAGTTAAACGTATAAATGTTTAAATGTGTTGATGACTGCATAAGTGTTGGAATTTTTTCAGTTAATAAATCAATGTCTTGTGTCTTGGCTTTCATTTAAAGGCACCATTGAAGTGTCAAAACCAGGTCTAAATTAATTTAATGTATGAAAGACAGGAAAAATTTTAAAAGAAAGAAAGTTTTACTACTTATGAGTATTAAAATATATTTTTAAGATTTTTTTATGAAAAAAATTCGAAAAGAATGTATAAGATTATAAGCTTTAATTATAAACATATATGTATTGATCTTGTTAATCTAATTTTAAAATTTATAATTTTTTTTAATTTCTATTTGCATACCAAGAAGAGGGTGTCAACTGCTTTTGTTTTTGGTAAAATGATGGCGGATTTTTACAGTGGGTGGATATGACCAGTGTACATAGATGGACGATTTTTACAGTAAGTGGATATGACCATGTACACTGGTCATATCCACTTACTGTAAAGATTTATTGTGGAAAGTGAATATTGTAAAATTTTGAATTAGCACTCTAATTTGGATATGGCCGAACGGCGTTACAAAGAATCAAATTGATTATATTTTGATCAACTCTTTACTTGATGTACACTCGAGACGCGAAGCAGACATAACAGCGACCATCACTTAGTTATATGAAAAATTCGATTAAAGGTTGCGGTTCTGAGGTCTGATACGGCAAAGGCGGATCAGAAACTTGATGTGGGAAAACTGGAATTAGAGACACATCGAAATGCCCTTATTACTTCAATAAGGTATCGGCTTACAGATCTTGTTAACAGCAACGACAGTATTAACGAAATTCAAAGGTGTGTCACCCAAACGTACAATGAGGTTAGTCAACATCGCTATATGTTTCCTTCATACAACATATAGCGATCTCTGTAATAAAATAAAAACGTCTGCAAGAAGGGACAGGAGAATGTGAAGAGATGTGCATTCAGCTGTAAATGCGACATGTACCCCTTATACAACATATCAAGGGAATTGTGTGACAAACCTACCCACACAGTCTAGTAGCGGCACACTTCTCTTAACCCCGGATGAACAATTCATACGATGGATGAAACACTTCAAGTCATCATTAAACAATCCTATTGCATTAGAACCATTGACGGAAGTGCATAATGAAACCAGCCATGACAGTATCTTCAATGGAATCCACCAACAACACAATAAGTGAAGAACGCCATTAAAAGGCTTAAGCGCACATGTTGATAGTAACACGACAGGTTCACATATTTTGTTAGGAGTTCCTAATGCATCCAAATAAGATCTGGACTTAACATTGATTAACAGCTATCTAATTTCGTAGGGTAATATACTGAATGTACCTCAAAATCTTTTTGATTGTAAATAAAACAAGTAAGAGTGTTATATTCGGCTGTGCCGAATCTTATATACCCACCATCAGGTTGTGTTAAATTTAGAAACATATCTCATATATCTACGAGGCTGCAGCAAATTCAAAACATGGACCAAATTGGAAAAAAGTTGTTACGCTAGTTGGTATTGTTGCTAAAATATTTGGAATAACTTCGGTTGCAGTAGCTTTATAGTTCAATATTCAAAAGTGTGTAAGTGGTTTCCCTAGTAATTATTTACTTTGAAAAAAATTCGTTATCGTAACCGGGTATGGTTTTACATTAATAAGTTGTTAAATACTTTTCGTTTAGCTTAATATTAAGTTAAGATAAAGATGTTGATAGTAATACGACAGGTCCATATATTTTGTTAGGAGTTCCTAATGCATCTACCATATACATAATCTTAATATGCTGCTTGTACTTCCGAATCTTTTTGATTGTAGATATAAAAAAGGGGATGTAATATAAATATATAAGAATTATAGCCAAATGTTGACCGATTTTTTGGTTTCCGGGAGTGTTTTTTATATGAAAGCTATAGTCAAATATGGACCGATTCCTATAAAATTTGATATACTGACCAATAGTTGCATAAAAATTCTCTATACTAAATTTAGTCGTCATAGCTATCACAATTGTACTCAATTTATCAGCATTTATGTGTTTCCCGGGGCGGGATTATATGGGAGCTCTAACTAAATGTGAACCGATTTCGCCCATTTTCAGTACACAACTTTTGTTACATATCGGAAATACTTTTGTAAAATTTTGTCTCTCTAGCTTTTGTAGTTAAGGAGCTGTCGCGTTTTTATCTGACGGACAGACGGACATAAATATCCTTTTCTTTTTGTATTTTTGTGTTTCTGTAAGTTTTTTATGTGCGAGCTATGGTCAAATGGTGACCGATTGTAACAAAATTTTGCACACTGGCTGGTATTCACATAAGACTTATTTGTGCTAAATTTGGTGGCCAAAGCTATTACATTTTAGCATTTATTGGCATTTAAGTGAATTTCAGGTGGAATTTTGGCTGTTTCCGTATGTTTTTTATATGGGAGCTCTGGTTAAATGTGCACCGATTTCGATGAAATTTTATTTGCTGCCTAGTGCTTATGGAAAACTTCTAGATACCAAATTTTGTCATCATAGCTATTATAATTTGTTAGTTATTAGCAAATAAGCGACTAGTCTAGACGAGGTTATACGGGAGCTATGGTCAAATGTTAACCGATTTTGCTCAATTTCAATACCAAAATTTTCTCATAAATGAAGAATGTTTTTGCTAAGTTTCAGTGAGCTAGCTCCTTTCGTTTAGGCGTTATCATGATTTCAACAGACAGACAGACAGACAGACAGACGGACAGACAGACGGACATCGCTCAATCGTCTTAGAATTTCATAAGGATTCAGAATATATACCGTTTTTTATTTTTGAGCCAATATTAAGGAAATTACAAACGGAATGACAATCTCAATATACCCCCCATTCTTTTTGATGGTGGGTATAAAAAGGGGATGTTATATATATAAGAATTATAGCCAAATGTTGACCCATTGCCACATTATATACTGGCTGGTATTTATATAAAGTTTATTTGTTCAAAATTAACTGGTCATAGTTTCTAAATTAATAGCTGTTAACTGGCCTTTGCTACATTTTTTTTTGGTTTCCGGGAGTGTTTTTTCTATGACAGTTATAGTCAAATATGGACCGATTCCTATAGCTATTACAATTGTATTCAATTTATCTGCTCCAATTTATATGCTCCACTGGGAGTCAAGGATAACAGAAGAAGAATGTGATTCCCGGGGCATGGTTATATGGGAGCTCTAACTAAATTTCCAGGATCGCGAACGGGACATTCGTACGCACTCAACTTAAAAAAAAAAATATAAAACTCAATTTTTTTTTTAACTTTTTATAAATATTTAATAGCATTTTAGTAGAACAATTTTTGAGAACAAAAAGAAAATTATAAAATATGAATGTTCTCCAAATATTTTCAATAAACTTGCGATCGCGAACGGGACAAAAAATGTAAGTCATTTTTTTCGGTGTGTGGTTTTCTTTAAAAGTCTGCGGATTTTGTCAGTTTATTAAATGGAGATTATTTTTTGACTAAAGCAGAGATATAAAGCTTTTATTTAGCATTTTGTTTTTTTAATTATCCTTATTATTATTTTTTTAAAATATTTTTTTTAAATCGCGAACGGGACATCGCGAACGGGACAATGATTCCAAAGAATGTAGTATAAAGAATCTTTGAATTATACCGTTATTCGGAGTTTGCTTGATCTCTACTGTGGTGTTTTTAAATATTTATTGTTGGTATATTTAGTCTATAAGAAGAGTGCAATCGACATGATATGTAACACTCAGAAATAACTCAAGGAAAAATGTCAATAAAAAACGCTAAAACCAAAAAAAAAAAAAAACAAAGATGCTCTTTGCAGACCACTTTTCTTAAATTACAAATGCCAATATGTATTTAATTAGGTATATTCTCAAAATCCAATGCATTTACTAACTAAATTTTTCAGAAAAGTCTTTTTTCTTCAACTTGAATATTTTGGTAGCGGTTGACCTTTTCCAGGAAATGCCCATATTGAGTTTGTGCTGATGGTTGTAACGAATAGAAATATTGGGGTGAGACTCACCTTTTAGTATACCAATCGACTTAGAATCACTCGCTGAGTTGATGTCCGTCCGACTGGCTGGCTGGACGGTTATCCATGTAAGCTTATTATAATTCTACAGGTCGTAACTTTAAAGATAATTTGATGAAGTTTGGCACAGGCTCATATTTTGGTCCAAGGACGATCTTTGCTCTTTTTGGGCGAAATCGGATTACTATTTCGGGTACCTCCCATAGGGATGCTTCCCCGAATAGAGTTTTTTTTCTTCTTTTGGTAGACCCCTTCTCATATCCTGAAATCAAAATTATTAAATAGAATTCAATATTAGCAATTTTACGGTAGATCAGCCGTTTTGTCTTCGAAAATTTTTATATAAAATTTAAAAATGTGTAGATAAACCGTTTTGTTCACAGTAGATTTGTATGAAATTGGATTTGTTTAACATAATTTAAGAAATTGTAGCAATTCCTATTAAGCAATACTCCCTCATGATTTGGGATCCTTTTATGTATTAAAATTCTACTACATACGACGTTAATTACATTTTATTGGTTATAATTCATTTTTCGAAAAAGTGCATTTCTTAAAATGAATTTTCCTTCAAAAAAGTTAAAAGATTTAAAGATTTTTCGTCTCTCCTATTTGAAAGAAGATATCTTTTTATTGTTAAGAGTTATAGAATGTATTTTTGGAAGTTTATGCGTAGTAAATAGCCTTTCAAACATGACTAAAAACAGTGTTTTTTTTTCGCATTATCCGTTGAACAGTGTGAAGATAGAAAAATTTTGAAAACACATTTTAATTTAGCGTATTACCACTCATCAGAAAAATAAAAAAAGTTTTAATAATGTTACCTTTTGACAGATTTTTAGTTTACAACTTCTATGACTATTTTGTAAAAAAATGTAAATAAACCATTTCGTCTTCGAAAAAAATTGTTTATGTAGATAAGCCAAACAAAAAAAGTGAATAAGTCGCGAATTAATTAACATTTTCATAAAAAATTCATACTATAGGTAAAGCGCGTTAAACGGAAGCGTATGATATCAAAATCTCAATATCTAAAATCTGCAGATAAGTCATTTTAGATATAGGCCGATGATATAGTATATGTATGTATGTCTCTAAGACTTAAGACTTGTTTAATTGCTGGTCCATATTTGAAGGGTAAGTCGGGCTGACCGACTATAGCCTTTCTTACTTGTTTATATAGGAGCTATGGTCAAATTGTAACCGATTGTGACACTGGCTGTCACTGACATAAGACTTCCTTGTGCTAAATTTAGTGATTATAAATATCTGTTATAGTTTTAGATTTATTGGCATTTAAGTGTATTTTAGGTGAAATTTAAGCTGCTTCCGTAAGTTTTTTGTATGGGAGCTGTGTCTAAATGTGAACCGATTTTGATGAAATTTTATATGCTGCTTATGTAAAACTTCTATATACCAAATTTTATCATTATAGCTATTATTGTTTGTTATTTATTAGCAAATAAGCGATTAACCTAGGCGAGGTAATACGGGAGCTATGGTCAAATGTCAACCGATTTTGCCCAATTTCAATACTAATTTTACTAAGTTTCAGTGAGCTAGCTCCTTTCGTTTAGGCGTTATCGTGATTT
Organism: Stomorhina lunata; assembly: GCA_933228675.1. Lineage (NCBI taxonomy): Eukaryota > Metazoa > Arthropoda > Insecta > Diptera > Rhiniidae > Stomorhina > Stomorhina lunata. Next base: position 46,357,229 of record OW121744.1, read on the forward strand.
TAACAGACAGACAGGCATCGCTCAATCGTCTTAGAATTTTATGTGGATTCAGAATATATATCGCTTTTGGTTTTTGAGCCAATATTGAGAAAATTACAAACGGAATGACAATCTCAATATACCCCCCATTGTTTTTGATGGTGGGTATAAAAAACTTTTATCGAGGGAAACTGCATAAAATTATATAGTATTAAAAAATTGATATTTTCAGCAATTCAACACTTTTTAGTGTGTTCAATCATTTACAATACAAAAAACAAGTACAAAAGTGCGATACCTTCACTGCTAAAGTCAAAGGGGTTCTTTTTCGTGTATAAAGACAAATATTTGCTAAATTTTGTCATCATACAAGCATTATATATTTAAGCTGTTTCAGTCATTTAGACTTATACGAGAGCTAGGATGAAATGTGAAGTGCTTTTGACCGAATTCGGTACAGTGGTATCTGTTTTAAATTTCATGAAAAAATATTAATATTTGTAGCCAAAATAATAATTCCGGAAAGTGGGACCTTTGAAAGGTACCATAAATAATTGACCGATTTTTGATTTTTTCAATAGCCATGTTCCTACTATCAAAAAAACAATTTTCATCTTAAGAATTGCAAACTGTGTCGATAAATCGGCAAATCTGGCAGGCCTGCTCATCGCTTACATTTGTGTATCTAACTCTTTTGTTCTACTAAAGCACAGTTGCCATGTGTGTTGTGTCACACTGTTCTGTCAATAAAATTCTTTAATTTCTTCTTTAAAATTTCTGCTTTAAAAGCAGTAACATTGATAGTCATTTTTTGGAAAATTGTTAAAAAGTTTTTTGAATAACCCATACATATTTATATACATTTAATACACTCGGGAAATTATTACAGTAACTGATTGTATGTTGTTTATGAAATTTTCGGTTATGTTGTTTTCAAATGAATATTCATTTAAATTTACATGAAAATTGATTTTTAACATATTTATACATTTGTTTAAAAAACAACCTACAAAAAAATACTGAAAATCCGTAACATTTAAAAATATCAGTTGTTTAGTTTTTATAAATTTTTTCAATTATTGTATCAATTATAATTCGTATTTGTTTAATTATTGGTTTTCCTTAAGTATCTTATGTTTGCTTACTGAAGAAACTTTTTATAATACTGGCCGCCTATCACGGGGTATGACCTAAACAAACAACAAACTTAGTTTTGTCTGTTTGGTTTTTTGATGCCTTAAAGGATATAACCTTTTTATGGTTTCGTCTTTTATATTACGTTAATTACAAAAACAAATGAAAATTGTCCGTTTTATGGAAATTTTACGTAGTTTTTTACCATTCTATTTTTTAAAAACAAATGAAAATTTCCGTTTTTTATACTAAAAATGTAGTTTAAATTTTTGTCAGTAATTTTTTTGAAAACAACTGAATATTCCGTTTTTAAAACTGAACCCAGCAAAACTTTGGTAATGGCAAGTACTCTGATAACTGGTTACCTTGTAACGACTACAACATACCATCCGAATAAATAATAAGTTATTACAGAAGTACTTATTTGTAATTAAGATGGTAATTTAAACTGAATGGCCCCGGTTCAAATCCCACCAAGGGCAACAATTTTTTTTAGTTTTTTTTTATTAAAAGAGTCTTTTTAAATGATTTTTGAATTTTAAGAACTTAAATATTATCTTCTGTAAAAAAAATTTGTAAAACTAACTCACGGTAATGAAAAAATACCATCATGAGTCAATTTTGATTATGTAGGGGAAGTTGAATACCAAACACGATTCTAATTAGTCTTAGCTTGGTAAGCCCAACTTATCTGGGTCATCCTTCATCTCAATTGTGGACACACACAATGAAGAGGATAAAATTAGAATTGAAATGTCCCACTACCTAATGTTAGAGGAGGATGTCCGAAACTTCGATAGAAAGACCAAGTAGAGGAACATTTTTCAAAGCTTGGCCTATAAAATGGAGAATATTCGCACAAGATCGAAATCCATGGTATTCTAAAATATGCTCGGACTTTGACCTTAAGAGGTTGTAACATTGAAGTAAGTAAGAGTCAATCTTATATAAAAACTTATACAAAAAAGAAGATTTAAATTGTTTAAGTTTTAAAAAAGTTTTAAAATAATTACAAAAAATCGTATAAAAATATTTTTCCAAGAATTACAACAAAGCAAAAAAAAGCAGGGAAAAACAAAGTTTTTTTCACATGATTTTGGATCTAAAAATAAAAATTGTTTATATTAAATTTAAGCTGCTAAGTTTTCAACATATGAAGTAGCTCAGTGGAAGAGTCTCTGCCTAGCAGTCGGACGGTCTGGGTTCGAGCCCCCATGGGATCATAAAAAAAAATTTGTATTTCGTTAAAAAATATATGTTTTTAATAAAACAACAACAATAAAGTGTTGCTGTTGTTGTTGTTGCTTTCAAATTGCTTACCCAAGTCATTACTTTTCTGCAATTGGTAAGTACTTGCCTCCAATGACATCCCCATGTTAATGTAATGACTTAAACAGCGAATGAGTAAGTAGTTCGTGTTCAATAGTTTAACTGTTTAACTCATTATTTGGTAATGAAAAGTTTTACTGGGGAAAATGTAGTTTAAATATTTGTCAGTTAAATTTAAATGAAATATTTATTGAATTTGAATGAAAAATCAGTTGACCGGTTTTTAAATGAATATTCATTCATTTCAAATTACATTTTAAGTTAAATTTACTTACATAATATTCTGAGTGTAGTAAAATATATTAGGATAGATTAAACATCTCCCACTTTAAAAAATATCTTGTAGTTAACAGAAAAACTTTTAATTAACAAAAATATCGACAATTGGTTTTGTTCAAAAGTCAAATATTTCATCGCTGAAGATAAAGTATGTATAATATACATTGTATATAACATATGTATGAAGTGATAAATAAACAATCGAATACTAAGTATTATGTTCGACATTTATAAATGTATTTTGGCGCCAAAGATAAATCATTTAGATTAAAATATAGACTTGTACTTAAAACTGTATTAACCAGAGAATTGTTTGCTTATAAATCAAACCCACATACTCCAAAAGCAGAAGATAAACAACAAAAAAACCAAAAAAAATATAGATAAAAACAGGCATTTAAACATAAAAAATCAATTTAGTACAATACACAAGGAAACGGAAATGAATTTGAAGTTTTTCCTACCGTTAAGCCAAGTACCACATACATACATACAGATAAACACAGGAGTAAGTGAGCACTACTTGTCGACAAGAACAAGATACTTCAATACTTCAATATGTAAAGATTCATATCTCAAACAAAATCAATGGAAAAAGCTTAAAAAGAGCAGCAGACAAACAAACATTGTTACTGATAGACAGACAAAACAAATGATTGACATGTGTTGCTTCTGTTCTGTTTGCTGTCGCTTTCTTTGCGGGTTGGAGTTAATGGAACTTCTTGCGAGTTTTTGTGTGAATGGATGAATGAATCATGAGTTGAGTCTATAAAATCAAATGATAAAAAAAAACTGATGCTGCTAACTGAAAATAAAATCTGGATAAAGGAAAATTACAAAAAACTTTAGTTTTTCTTTTACCCGCAGTTTTAGTTCTTATTAAGTAAATGGTGGTATGAAATGCGACATTTGGACGCCACATGAAAAAAATAATAAAAATGTAACGCCTACTTGTGAACTTAGAACGAAAAAAAAATGTTTGATATTATTTTTTTCTACGTTTATGCTGATGCTGCTGCTGCTCCTGCTCTTGATTTTTTCACTTTCACATACGCATTAAAAGCTAATAGAGCAAAGCAATGAAAGTAGCTGTCATCATAAGATAAGATATAGAAACTTAATAGACTTGTTAAACATACGCTCGAGTGACCTTATACCAACAAAACTACTTATATACTCATACATATACAAACACATGTTTGTAAATTGGCCAAAGTCACTCACTGTACTTGTCAATGGGTATTTTCCACCATCATACTATCGTCTGTCGTTAGAAGAATGCTAAAAGTTTTCTAATAGTTTTTGCGGTAAAAAAATATAGGATGTAGACGAACTAGTGGAACAAAGAAAATAAGTTGAAAAGCAGAATGTTTTGGGCCTTTTACTTTATATTTATAACTGCATTAAAACTAATAAAAACTCAAAAAAATGTTTTCGATTTTTTTGACTATGTTAAAAGAATATGAAGGAAGGAATCCCTAATATAATGTTATTGGTAAATACAGTGGATGCTCGAAGAAGTTAATTAGTTTGTTTTGGGGGTCATTAACTTTTCCGAAGTCTTAGTATAAAAATACAAATACACCCACGATCACCAGAATAGTTTCACTTTTTACACCCTTCACCACCATCGGTGGAAAGGGTATATTGGGTTTGTGCTGATGTTTGTAATGCATAAAAATATTGGACACCCACCTTTTAGTATACCAGTCAATTAAGAATCACTCCCTGAGTTGTTTAAACGATGTTCCTCCGGCTGGCTGGCTGGTCGGTTATCCATTCAAGCTTGTTACCATTCTACAGGTCGTAACTTTAAAGATAATTTGATGAAATTTGGCACAGTCTCATATTTTGGTCCAATGACAATCTCAATTATTTTTGGGTGAAATCAGATTGCCTTCCCGGAATAGAGTTTTTCATCCTTTACAGCCACAAATTTAGTTGTATTTTAATAATATTCGGCGCAAATATACAGACAGACAGACAGACAGAGAGACAGACAGACAGAGAGACAGACAGACAGGCAGACAGACAGACACACAGACAGACAGACACACAGACAGACAGACAGACAGATAGACAGACCGACAGACAGACAGACAGACAGACAGACAGACAGACAGACTGGTTTTCTAAGGCGGTGTAAGATATACTTCACTCCGCTGATATCCATACTATTTGCACCACCTATATCCAACCGAAAATGGAATATAACTTTTATGTATGGGCCGGTTCCCTCTATAACCTATTTTTCTAATTGCAACACAATCCTTGAGTGCTGGTCCTAAATTACCAACTCAAGGCAATTTTGTTTTTAACTTTAAAAATGTTTCTAATTAAAATAATTCTTTTAAGAAATTTTTATTTTAAAATTTACAATCTAATTCATAAACGAATTATAAAATTATCAAAGGTTTATTATAGGAACTTTGTATGGAAAAGTTGATTTAGAAGTTTGTCGTAAGTTTACTTTTCGTTCATGAATTAGGGGGTTAATTTTTTTAATTTTCCTTAATTCTTGTAAAAAAGCAAGATTTACATTTTTTGAATAAACCCATTAATACCATTTGTGGCTTATAAGCAACATTGTAAATTTTTCTTAAATTTTTGTTGTTTTTTCTCAATTGAATTTAACATTTGAGAGCGTTTAATTACGAAGAAACGTTTTTAGAAGCTTTAGAAGTAGTAATTTGTGAAGTGCTGTAAAAATGTAAGAAGTCGCTTTACAAAAATTCAAATAAAAACGAAAAGTGAGAGAATTTATTTCGAAAAAGTGAATTTTATTATGAAAAACAGTTGAGAAAATGAGATAAAGTTGGCAAAACTTAAAAATAGTTCATTTTATTATGTCAGGAATTCCATTAAAACAATGTTGCTTATAGGCAACATGTACCTACATATGAAGATAACATACTACGTAACATCATTTAGAAATTGGGATAAGGAGATTGCCTCAGTAATACAGCCCAGAGACTATTAATCCGAAGAAAAAAGAAAGAAATGAAAAGAAATTAGCTACGAAGCTAATAAGGTCATGCATTATGACAATAACTAATACAACTTCATCAGTAAAAATAGGTATGAGCTATCGTCTTTTATTATTAAATTGGGATTGAGGCAATGCGATAGTTTATTATGCGATATCTTTAAAATTATGTTAGAGAAAATCTTGCGTGATGCTGCAGCTAACACAATTGGAACAATTTCAACAGAAAACAAATGTTACTCGATTTTGCCGATGATACTGATATCCTGAAACGCACATTGCACAAGCTGACTGCCGTCTTTTTAAGTATTGAGAAGGAATCAATGGATATGGGCCTAGTCATTAATGAATCAAAAACAAAACTTATGGTTTCTACAAGAAGACACTCCACTAGAATTGTACCACATGTGATTGTTGAGAACTATAGTTTCTAGGTTGTAAAAGAATTTGTTTACCTATCGTCTTCAACATAAATAACGACATAAAATTCGAAATCAAATGTAGAATTAAACTTGCCATCAGCTTTTGGCCTAAGCAGGCAGATTAGAATTAAAGCTCACACTGTAAGAATCAAAATTACGATCTATAAAACACATATACTTTAGATGTTATTATATGGTGCTGAATCATGGGCACTTGCACAGCAGATGAAGCTATTCTTGGAGTTTTTAGATGGAAGATTCTACGAAAAATTGTTGAACCAGTCTGCGTCAGCAATAAGTATCTACATCGAAAAACCATGAGCTCTATGAGCTATACGCTGACATAGTTAAACGCATTAAACAGCAGCGTCTTAGTTGGCTAGGACATGTTGAGCTTAAGGATGAAAATACTCCAGCAAAGAGTACGAAAATGATTCCGATTGAAGTGGTAGAAGAGGACGTCGGTTAAAAGATCAAGTAGAAGAAAATGTTTTAAAGTTTGGACTACTATGATCGGCCTTTGACCTTAATTGGTTGTAAATATAACCCAATTAAGTATGTAAGTCATATATAAGGCTCATACAATCACCTAATACAATTAAAATATTTTTAATCGCTTTCACTTTGATGATGACATGAAAGGTTAAAATATCCCAGTAAAACTTTTCATTACCAAATATTGAGTTAAACAGTTAAACTATTGAACACGAACTACTTACTCATTCGCTGTTTAAGTCATTACATTAATATGGGGATGTCATTGGAGGCAAGTACTTACCAATTGCAGAAAAGTAATGACTTGGGTAAGCAATTTGAAAGCAACAACAACAACAGCAACAACTTTTTTGTTGTTGTTTTATTAAAAACATATATTTTTAAACGAAATACAAAATTTTTTTATGATCCCATGGGGGCTCGATCCCAGATCCTCCGACTGCTAGGCAGAGACTCTTCCACTGAGCTACTCCATATGTTGAAAACTTAGCAGCTTATAATTAATATAAACAATTTTTATTTTTAGATCCAAAATCATGTGAAAATAACTTTGTTTTTTAAAATTATTTTAAAACTTAAACAATTTAAATCTTCTTTTTTGTATAAGTTTTTACATAAGATTGACTCTTACTTACTTAAATGTTACAACCTGTTAAGGTCAAAGTCCGAGCATATTTTAGAATTCCATGGATTTCGATCTTGTGCGAATATTCTCCAATTTTATAGGCCAAGCTTTGAAAAATGTTCCTCTACTTGGTCTTTCTATCGAAGTTTCGGACATCCCACTCTAACATTAGGTAGTGGGACATTTCAATTCTAATTGTATACTCTTCATTGTATTTTTTTTCAAGAGAGGGTTACTAGCCCGTAATCCTAACCCATTTTTATCGATCTTATGGGACAACTCTCGGAACATGTTAACTCACAAAATTAATGGGTGTTAAACTAGCTCCCCGGGTGATACCATGAGGAGGTGTGTGTCCACAGTTGAGATGAAGGATGACCCAGATAAGTTGGGCTTACCAAGTTAAGACCAACTAGAATCGTGTTTGGTATTCAACATCCCCTACATAATCAAAATTGACTCATGATTTTAATTTTTCATTTACGTGAGTTAGTTTTACAATTTTTTTTTACAGAAGATAATATTTAAGTTCTTAAAATTCAAAAATCATTTAAAAAGACTCTTTTAATAAAAAAAAAACTAAAAAAAATTGTTGCCCTTGGTGGGATTTGAACCGGGGCCATTCAGTTTAAATTACCATCTTAATTACAAATAAGTAGTTCTGTAATAACTTATTATTTATTCGGATGGTATGTTGTAGTCGTTACAAGGTAACCAGTTATCAGAGTACTTGCCATTACCAAAGTTTTGCTGGGATATTTCCAAAAAACTTGTTCAATAATAAAAATTATGTACCCAGGACTCGAACCCGGGCATTTCATCCAATGCAAATAATGGTTAAAAAACTAAAATCGAAAAATACTGGCGAGATAAATATATTTGGCCCATTACATAAGTAAATTAAAATACCATTTTTGATATGTATATACTTTTAGGATTACTTCCCTCTTAAACTACGAAAGACTTAAATAGCAAAATTATTTTTAAGCTAAATGTTTATGATGGTAAATTGAAATAAGTTATATTCAAGAAGAACTAGGATAAAACTGAAATTCTTGCTATTCGCATTTAGCAAACAAACATATTTTGTTCTTCATAATAGAAAAAAAAAACTTTTCTTTTTTTTGATGTTTTCTTATTTTTCATCTTAAGAACATGAATAAGTTAAGGCAATATTATAGCAGGAGTTTGTTTACTCGGTTATCTTGATGACGAAGAAGTAAAGAGAAAAATAACAATTTAGCTTGTCAAACCTTTATGAGTACAAATGTCATGTGTCGGAAATGTCCAACAAAAAAAAAGTGGGGATGTTGCCGGCCACTACTTATAAACACATTTTGTATTGGTTATAAAGTTACTCTAACATATTTAAAGACAGACATAAAGCTGACCACTTCCTAAAGACATTCATATGGTGGTTATGCGTCTGTGTTTCTAGCTGATGACGTACCTATCATTCGAAATGCTGTGCTACTCTACACACGCACATCCTCCCGCTTCTTAAGTTTGTTCTATATTGTTTTGATGATTTAGCGATGTTTATCTTTAGGATGAAGATAAAAAGTTTGTTGCTTCTTCGAAAGTTTTATAACTTTTTAAGTAATTTTCTTTAGATCGCTCTCATTGATGCTGTTGTCATTAATGTTGATGAAAATGTCATGAAATAGTTAATTTTAACCTGCTACAAAATGTGTTGTTGGTCGCACCACTAAACATTGCCATAAGGACATTTGCTTCAAAAACTTTTATTATTTAAGATGTTTGCTACAGTGGGAAGTTTTGACTAATAAGAAAGACTTGTAGTCAACTCTTTTTTCGCAAATGCTACTTGGATCGACTTTTGTAAAATTTTTCTACTATAGTTAAAATTTGGAAATTTATACAAGAAATTTTTTATGAAAAAAAATTTATTTTAAAATCTTTCTGTAGAAAAATTTTTATATAGAAAATTTTTCTATAGAAAAAAATTTTCTACAAAAAACTTTATATAGAAAATTTTTCTGTAGAAAAAATTTTATATACAAAATTTTTCTGTAGAAAAAATTTTATATAGAAAATTTTTCTGCAGAAAAAATTTTATATAGAAAATTTTTCTGTAGAAAAAAATTTATATAGAAAATTTGTATATAGACAAAATTTTATATCTAAAATGTCTTGAAGAAAAAATTTTATATAGAAAATTGTTCTATAGAAAAACTTTAATAAAGATTTTTTTGAAATTTTATATAGAAAATTTTTCTATAGAAAAAAAATTATATATAAAATATTTCATCAGAAAAAAATTATTATAGAAAATTTTTCTATAGAATAAATTTCATAAAACACATTTTTCTATAGACAAAATTTTACATTTTATACAGAAAATTTTTCTGTAGAAAAAATTTTATACAGAAAATTTTTCTATAGAAAAACTTTTATACAGAAAATTTTTCGTTAGAAAAAATTTTATACAGAAAATTTTTCGTTAGAAAAAATTTTATACAGAAAATGTTTATATAGAAAAAAAAAATTTTTCTATAAAAAACTTTATATAGAAAATTTTTCTGTAGAAAAAATTTTATATAGAAAATTTTTCTGTAGAAAAAATTTTATATAGAAAATTTTTCTGTAGAAAAAAATTTATGTAGAAAATTTGTATATAGATTAAATTTTATATCTAAAATTTCTTGAAGAAAAAATTTTATATTGAAAATTTTCTGTAGAAAAAATTTTATATAGAAAATTTTTCTATAGACCAAAAAAAATTTCTATAGAAAAAATGTTATACAGAAAATTTCTCTATAGAAAAAATTTAATACAGAAAATTTTTCTGTTGAAAAAATTTTATACAGAAAAAATTTTCTACAGAAAATTTTTCTATAGAAAAAATTTTCCACAGAAAATTTTTCTTTTTTCTTAAGAAAAAATTTATAAAGAAAATGTTTCTATAGAAAAAATTTCATACAGAAAATTTTTCTAAAAAAAATATATATAGGCAATTTTTTTATAGAACAAATTTTATATAGATAAATTAAAAAAAAAAAAATTATATAGAAAATTTTTCTATAAAAAAAATTTTATACAGAAAATTTATCTATAGAAAAAATGTACAGAAAATTTTGCTATAGAAAAAAAATTTATTTAGAAAAATTTTCTATAGAAAAAAGTTTATATAGAAAAGTTTTCTATAGAAAAAATTTTTAAAGAAAATTTTTCTATAGAAAAAAATTTATATAGAAACAATTTTCTATAGAAAAAAATTTAATGTAGAAAATTTTTTTATAGAAAAAATTTTATATAGAACTTTTTTATGGGAAAAATTTTATATAGAAAATTTTTGTATAGAAAAAATTTTATACGGAAAATTTTTCTATAGAAAAAATTTTATATTAAAAAATTTTATATAGAAAATTTTTTTATAGAAAATGTTTCTATAGAAAAAAATTTTATGTAGAAAATTTATCTATAAAATTTTTATATAGAAAGAATTGTGTACAGAAAATTTTTCTATAGAAAAATTTTCTATATAAAATTTTTTCTATAGAAAAATTTTATATAGAAAATTTTTCTATAGAAAAATTTTATATAGAAAATTTTTCTATAGAAAAAATTTTATATAGAAAATTTTTCTATAGAAAAAATTTTATATAGAAAATTTGTCTATAGAAAAATATCATATAGAAAATTTTTCTATAAAAAAAATTTTATACAGGAAATTTTTCCATAGGAAAAATTTTATATAGAAAATTTTTCTATAGAAAAAATTTTATATAGATTTTTTCTATAAAAAAATATAATGTAGAAAATTTTTCTAGAAAAAAAATTTAAATAGAAAATTTTTTAATAGAAAAAATTTTATATAGAAAATTTTTTTATAGAAAAAAATTTATACAGAAAATTTTTCTATAGAAAAGATTTTATATAGAAAATCTTTCTATATAAAAAATTTTCTATAGAAAATTTATCTATAGAAAAAATTTTATATAGAAAATTTTTCCATAGAAAAAATTTTATATAGAAAATTTTTCAATAGAAAAAATTTTATATAGAAAATTTTTCGAAAAATTAGGTTTCATCAGGCTTGAGTTCATTTAATTTTCAAATTATTAATTTTGAAAATTGGAAAGTAAATTATGGAGAAAAACTGAAAAAATTATTTTCAAAAATAATTTTTTCAGTTTTTCTCCATAATTTACTTTCCAATTTTCAAAATTAATAATTTGAAAATTAAATGAACTCAAGCCTGATGAAACCTAATTTTTCAATTAATTCTAAAGTTCGAATAATTAATTCCCAAATAGAAAATTTTTCTATAGAAAAAATTTTATATAGAAAATTTTTCTATAGAAAAAATTTTATATAGAAAATTTTTCTATAGAAAAAATTGTTATAGAAAATTTTCTTATAGAAACAATTTTATATAGAAAATTTTTCTATAGAAAAAATTTTATGTAGAAAATTTTTCTATAGAAAAAGTTTGTCTATAGAAAATTTTTCTATAAAAAAATTTGTCTATAGAAAAAATTTTATACAATTAATTTTTCTATAGAAAAAAATTTTATATAGAAAATTTTATACAGAAAATTTTTCTATAGAAAAAATTGTATATAGAAACATTTTTTTAGAAACAATTTTATATAGAAAAATTTTCTATTGCAAAGTATTAGGAGAATACACAATCAATTAAACGTTGTATTGTTCGATTAAATTCAGTGAAATTAAATTGATGATTATCACTACGATTTAACAACTCAACTGCTGTCGAGGGCGCTAAGTGCTGATGACGTCCTGTGGCGGGACAGAAATTGTAGTCCACTAAGCCAGCTTGGCATACCTGAGGTCCCGAGTTCGATGCCCGGTCAGACTCTCTTGAAAAAATTAAATTCTTAAAAAAGCGGTTCGCCTCATAACTCATCTAGACACTGGTAATTGAGTATGAAGCCCAAGAATTCAACCTGTGTAAATACAGGGTAACCATAAATCAGAAATTTAGAAAGCTTGTATCCTTCTTAACAACTCTCTCATACATAGTGATGCAATCAGACTTACAGTTTAGAAGATACAGATTAATTACCACTTTTTTATTAAAAACTACTGTGTAATGGTTTAGGGTATATTATAGTCATTTTTGACCAACTTTATTTGTTAGTTTTCTTGTATAGCTAAATATCTAAAGCTATAAGTTTTATAGACATCATTTATCATAAAGTGATTATATTGATGTTTATTCTGACATATTGACTTTTAAGTCTATCTTAGTTTAATATATACTTTAGTTTGTTTTGAACTCTTTATAAAATATAATAAATAGTTACCTTAGATGCAAAAGAGTCAAATTCTAAGAAATCCACATTATTGATAAAGTTTTAATTTTATTTCTTATAAATTTATTTTTCATCGCCTTTTTCTGAATAAAAAATTCTAAGTTGTATCATTGTCGCCTCAAACGTTTAGTAGGTTTATGCTTCTTCTGATGTGGTTATACGTATCTAAAATGATGCGTGTGATAAGCATGTTTATAGTTTAATATCTTGTCATGTGGTTTATGTGTCATTTGTTGTCATGTCTCCTTTTCAATAGAATATCTATTTTGTACTTAATACTCGCATCATATTTTAGATTAGAAACTTGCTATAGCAATAGTTTGTATTAATTGCCATTGGAATTTTCTGCTATTGATGGGAGAAATTTAATAGCGGAATGTGCTTTTATGTCTTCAGTTGAATTTGCGAACAAAAAAGGAATAATTTAAAAATTGTAATTTTTTCGAAGTAGATCTTAATTATACTAATTGTTAGATAAATAGGTGGCTTTAATAATTTAATGAATAACAATCCACGGTACATAGTAATACCTTAATATTTAAGAGATTTATATAGTAGTAGGGTGTTCATTTTACTCGACTTTTAATTGTTTAAGTAATCAAATAACTTGAAAATGGTGTTTTTTATTTACTCGGAAAATCGATTAATCGTTAAAAATTACTCGTGTTAATCGAGTAAAAAATTCATCTTAAAATTACTCTAGTAAGATTTTTCTGCAAGCTTTTTATATATATATATATATTTAATACAACAATTTTTTTTAATAAAATTATAATGTTTTATTAACAGAAAAGTTTGACAATTCGCAATTAAAAACATAAAACAAAGATAAAAAAATTATTTTTTTTACAAATTAACATTTGTAACATATTGTCACCCTAAATATTTTAAGTGAATTTATTAACTTTCATATATATAAAAAGCAAACTTGCGATTTCATAAATCCTGAGTTTGATCTAAAATAGATTAGTAAGCTCTACGACAACCCTTTACCTGTTTACAATGGGATCTACAACTGGACTAAAGTAGGATCTACGATTACATTGCGTCCTTTAACTGAACTATAGTAGGACGTACTGTTACTATAGTAGGACCCATGATAAAAGAAATTGGTAAGGTATAACCGTTCTCTCTTTTGTCAGCCATATTAACTTTCTGACGTTTGATCGAATTATTATTTTCTTTTCTCAAATTATGCTACCATACTACTTTTGAAAATCCCAGTTTCTGTTTGCTATTATACTATAAACACAATCACGACTGCAGGCTACGGGCTACAACCTGTTAAAATTAGAATACATTCATTCAAATAGAAATCATTTTTTTAAGCGTCGACATAGCCACACGACTACCGACTACCGTTGTAGTGTAGACAAAAAATATATACATTTTATATAAAACGTATATTTAAATAACTCTAACTCAATAAAAGTAAAATTTTACACTGTTATAACTAACACGCTACATATGCTAGAGCTAAGTAGTTTATGATATATAAAAGCCCAGTATATCCTGTATAAAATTCATTATATAAAAGACCATACTTATGTCAATATTATTTTAAGATATGCTCATTTTTATAAACAAAGTCGGTTGTAAAAATAAGTTTTGACTATATGATCTCTTAATCTTTATAAATCGGAAGAATGTATATCATTTGAATGATACTTTCAGTAGTTTTTTTGTTTGATATACCAGTTTATATCGGATATAAACTTCTAAAGTTATGCCGTATAATTTTTGAAATTTAAAAAGCCCATAATTCTCATACTATAAAAGATTACACGAAAATCTATCCATAAGAACATATTTGAAGATAAGTTTTTTAAATAAAATTTTGGTGAAAATAAAATTTTCAATCCCAAAAAGTAGCTGAAGAAACTTTAACATAAATTATAAAAAAAATATGTTACACAAAAATACTTTAAATATATTATGACAAAATTGAATTGCCTCAAGTCTTTTTTTTCCTTGTGCAGGATCCGCTAAACTTTATAAAATAAGTTTTAACGAAATGTTTACAAAACATTACACATTATACGTTCAAAATTTCCTGATAATAATATTCCCATTTCTCATATGTGGCAACGAATTTTATAATTGTTTACAAAAAACATATTTCAAATATTTCGCATTTACTTCAAAATTTTTTTTTGTAAGAGAGAACGGTTATACCTTACAATTTTTTTGCCATGGTAGGACCTACGATTACACAGGGATCTTTAACTAAACTATAGTAGTTTCTACGAATACATTGAAGACTTCAACTGGTAGGTTTTACGACTGCAATGGTACCTTTAACTAATCTATAACAGGAGCTACGATTACATTGGGTACAGGTCTATGGTAGTATATGTAACATTTATATTTATATTTGGCCAACGTTTTTTTACAAACTTAATAGTTTAGAAATACGCTGCACTTTGGGGCGAAAGCCTTCAATAATGGCGATTAATTCAAAAGATGAACTTTAACTTTCACAACCATATTTGGTACCATAAGAAAGTAGATAAAATTCTACATCACTAACTGCAAACATAAAAGTTCTTGGTAGTTTATTTTATTTACAGTGTGTGTTCAAAGTTAAATAATTTTTGTTATTTTTGCGCGAATTGATTAAAAGAAATAATTTTGATATTTCAAGTGATTATAGTTTTTATTAAAACTTTTATAACTAAAATTTTTTTAATGGAACCGTTAACTTCAGGTATATGGGCATTTAAAAAGATATTTTTTATTTAAAAAAATGTTTTAAAAATTTAAAAAAAATAAAAAAATAAATTGCTCTAAAAATTTGGTAATTTTAATATATACATTGAGTTTCAACAACTTTGCGGATGAGTGCAGGAAAAAATGATTATATGGTCTTAAAATATAGTATTTTAGCTAATAAATTCCAAAATATTTTGTTGCGCGTTAGTGCGATTTTTGAGTTATGGAAGTTTTTGTGAATGAATTCTAGTTGCCGACAGGTCGGTTTCAAAACTCATTTTTTATATTTTCGAACATTTTACTTAGAAAATGTAAGAATATAAAAATTATTTCACCGGTAATTAAAAATATACAACTAGGAAAATAAAATTAATGAAAAACGGAGGTCAATTCTTTAACAGTTTCGCCGTACCAACGGTTTTAGATCGCCGATTTTCGGCGAAAAATTTAATTTTTTGGTCTTTATTTTACAAGTGCTTATTAAATTTATTTCTGTTGAATTTTGATAAAACTGTTAATCAATATTACTGCTCAGTTTATAAAAAATTTATAGTGAGTCTTTTTTTCAAATTGGATAATTTTAACCCTTTTTTTCCCATGGCAAAGCTCAAATTTTTGATTTTTTATTTTTCATGGTAATATAACAATTATCAAATAATTATTTTTATGAAATTAATGATACAAATAATTATTTTTATATGATTTTCCGAAATTCACTAATAAATTCTTAAATTTCCCTAATTTTGTCATAAAAAGCTAAAAAATCCAAATTTTTACTTTTGAGCCCGGGAAAGAAATGGTTAGAGTAATACAATTTCGAAAAAAACATCCAACATACATTCTCTATATGCTGGACAAAAATATGCATTAAGATATTGGTAAATTTGAATATAAGTGAAATGTACCAAGCACCTCCTCAAATTATGACCAAAAAATTACATTTCCGCGAAATTTTAAAAGTATGATAATTATGTAGTAAATATTGCTTTTATAAATAACTAAATGAAGAAAATAAAGAAGCTTTGTATTTTTTAATGTTTATTTTCTGAAATGTTTGTTTTGTGTTTACAAATATTTAAAAATAAAAACTAATAATACTTTCTAATGTGCCTTTTTTGAGTAAAATCTTTGGAGTTATGAATTTTGAAAAAAAAACGTATTTTTTGTTAAAACTAAACATAAACAAATATTTAATATTTATTTTATTTATTTAAAGTTTAAACAAAAAAAATATTTTTTCTAAAGACACATAAAATATGCTCTAATTTACAATTTATTTTATTAAGTTATCGTTTTTAATTCCAAAGTTACAACAAAAATAGTCAAATAAGACCATTTTATCAAAAATAGAAAAAAGCCCATAAAAGGTTAACAATTTATGTTTTTTCAAAATTTGTTCTTTTAAATATTGGGCTTTTATGTATTTATTAATATTTATCATTAAATAATAACAATATTTTAAAATTACGACTTTTATGAATTAATCGCCACTTTCTGTACCATTCACCCCACTATGCGCTGAGACAAATTTTAGTCGTTTTATTTAAAAAAAATACTTACAAAATTATTGAAATACTTTTACTCGAGTAACTCGATTACTCGTGGAAAATTACTCAAATAAATCTTTATTTGAAATAAGCCATTTTATTTTACTCGAGCGATTAATCGATTTTATTTTTCCGATTAATCGAGCAAACATAACGCGAGTAAACACCCTATATAGTAGTATATAGATATATATATATATAATTTATTTATATATATGTATATAAATTACATCAATTTATTGTAAAAAGTGTACTTTTCTGCATTCAAGAATGTTCATTAAAATTTTGGAACTCGTTTATTTATATATCTGGCCTCAACCATCCTTTTATATCGGACTCTGTTGCGAGATTTTATCCATACATCATTCCATGACTAGTTTGCTGTTTGCAACTCCGCATCAATTGACGTTCTCCACGTTCTAGCAGGTGCACCAACACGACGGCCGCTTCCTTGTGGATTCCATTTGGCCTTCGAAGTGTGTGGCCTATCCACCGCCATTTCCGTTGACATACCTCTGTGGTTTGTGGCATTAAGTAGATCTTCATTTCTTATGTGATTCGGCCACCATATATTTAGAATTTGCCTTTAGCATGTCCTTGTTAAGGTTTGCAGTCTTTTATCGATGGCATTTGTGCGTTTCCATGTTTCACAGCCGAAATACTGGATGGACTTAACATTCGATTTGTATATTCGTAATTTAGTTGTTGTTGAGATTTCCAAATAGCTCGAAGAATGCCGAATGCAGATTTCGCCTTATTAATACTAAACTTTCCAGGTAATTAAAGGTATCTACACGTCCAATAACCTCGTAATCCATATTGATGTGTGTCAACGGGTTTGCGCCATAGCCTCCGGGCATAATCTTTGTCCTGGAAATATTAATTATTATATACGAGATTCAGCAGTGATAGCATTAGTATTCTCTTGAAGGTAGCCAGAGCTTTGGTTTAGCAGACATACGTCATCGGCATATTCCAAGTCTTCAAGTTGTTTAAAGGGTGTCCATTGGATACCGTGTCTACTATTTAGAGCCGTGCGCATTATGTTGTCGATGGCATGGATAAAAAGTATACGTGATAATATACATCCTTGCCTTACTCCAGTAGTAACATTGAACGGATCTGATAGTTTATCAACTGATTTTCGCGGAGTGTGGTGGAAACTGCGTCGGATATTCTGTTCAAAATTACATGACTTAGTATTTTGCTCGGTATTTTTTGATACTTTGACTAGTATACCTTTATTACAGGAGTTTGGCAGAGTTTATTGTTCCCATATTATACGCACAAATGAATGCCACAATCCCGACGATCCTTCAACATCACATAAAAGTATCTCCGCTGAAATATTGTCATTGGTCGGGGCCTTGTTGCGTTTAAGGATCATTATAAAGTTACATATTTATATCATAAAACATATTGAGATCTTTAAAACTCTTTTGGTATTGAATATAGCATTTCCGGTTTCACAAATCTAACGAAGGAAAGTGAGTTTCTAAATCCACCTTTGGTGGTATGGAGTACGATAATCTTATATTCTTAAACGAGCAATAATTGTATATATATATATATATATATATATATAGAATGGCTATCTCGAAAACGGCTCTAACGATTTTGATAAAATTTGGACAGTGGGTATCTTTTTTGATGTATAGGTCGAAAAAGAAGGGACTTTTGGAACTTTTACCTCTAAGAGGGTAAAAACGGGTAAAAAGGGGAAAAAATCGAAAACGCTATGTCTCCTAAAGTAATAGGTATAGAAACAAAATTAAAATTACGTTTGAAATAGCTTTGAAAATAAGCGGACAGGTGTTTGGTACTTTTTTGAAAGTATGTCCGATAGGGGGTAAAAAAGGGTGAAAATAGTTTTTTTGGCACCTTTTTAACCCACTCTTATATTTTAAACTAAAGAATATAGAAAGAAACTTGGTACTGCAATCAATAGATGTAAAAAAAACATGAAACACGTATTTGGTACTTTTTTGATTTTGGATCCAAAATGGGTAAAAAGGGATAAAATGATAACTTAACATCTCCAAAGTAATATGAATAGGAACATTATACATTATGTTAAATGCGTTTTAAAAAAATGTACCGAATTCAATTGGCACCAAAAAAGTACCAAATATACATATGGAACTTTTAGAAATTAGGGAATAAAAAGGGGGAAAATTAGTATTATTTTAAACAAATGAATGTTTGTCTGTATGTATGTTCTTTATAGAATAGTAAACTGTGAATTTGATTGTGTTATGCTCTTTAGCGAAGATGTTGCGGATAAGCCGGCGAAGGTTTTAAAGTTGATAAGACTAATTTCCGACAGATGGCGCCACTGAAAATTACTAAAAATTAATTAAATCGTAAACTGTACATTTGATCATGCTATGATCTTTAGCAAAGTTGTAGCGCATGAGCCGACGAAGGCTTTTTATTTGGTATGAATAATTTCCGACATGTCGCGCTACAGAAACTTACTCAAAGTCAATTTAATCGTAATCTGTACATTTAATCATGCTACAATCTTTAGCAAAGTTGTTGCACATGAGCCGACGAAGGTTTCTTAGTTGGTATGAAGAAATTTCGACAGGTGGCGCTACTGAAATTTACTCAAAGTCAATTTAATCGTATGCTGTACATTTAATCATGCTATAATCTTCAGCAAAGTTGTTACGGATAAGCTGAAGAAGGTTTATGAATTGGAATAAGCAAAGTCCGACAGGTGGCGCCACAGAAAACTACTCAAAATGAATTAAATCGTAAACTGTGCATTTGATCAGACTATAATCTTTAGCAAAGTTGTTGCGCATGAGTCGACAAAGGTTTCTGTTGATATGAATAACTTCCAAAATTATTCAAAATGAGTTTAACTGTAAACTACGCAAACTATGTGTTGGTCGGACAAAATAAATCAAATAATTCAAAATTAACTGAATATTTC
This sequence comes from Stomorhina lunata, assembly GCA_933228675.1. NCBI lineage: Eukaryota > Metazoa > Arthropoda > Insecta > Diptera > Rhiniidae > Stomorhina > Stomorhina lunata. The sequence continues at coordinate 46,376,981 of OW121744.1, forward strand.
TACAATGTCTTTCCTCTAAATTTATTTTAGCACTTTATAATATAAAATATATAAAAACTTTAAAATTTTCCTCAAAATGCTTATCATAAAGCTCCGAGCAAGGCTCGGTCTACCAGGTACTATTTATATTATCCGGACAAATATCGTTAGGCTTTAAAATTATTGTTTAAGTATTATTTTAATAATTTCAAAAATGTCTTTGGTACTATGAATTTTAGCTTGGTGTCCTAAAGCTTATCCTCAGAATAGATAATAATATTGAAACTTTATGCTCAAAATTTACCAAAACTTGTATAAAGTCAAATTAAACATTTAAGTACTTATAGAATTAATATAAGTTTTAACATGCATAATTAAATTAGATAATATCCTTGAAGTTCAATAGAAGTACTGGCGTATATGTAACATTTACCCATAAATTTATTTATACTAAATAATTATACGCAGACATCTTTGTATCATACATAAAAAATACAAAATAGCAAATAATTATCACATCTTTAACTCTATTATAACTTGAGTAATAAATGTATCATACTTAAAAGTTATTCTAACTTACCGACACAAATTCAACAATTTAATGTAATGATCATTAATGGCATAATGTTGCATACATGTAAATATGTTACATACATACATATTATTTTTTATAATGTAATACTACTCAGTTTTATACTTACGAGTAACTTTTCTTTTGCCTTTGAGGCAACAAAGTGTTAACTTGATTAAATTGTAACACAAAGAAGTACTGTTAAGTTATTTGATAGCTCCTTTATTCTGGTTCTAAAGTTTTGTAGCACCCTTTAACAAAAACATTAACACTTTGGCAACAATAATGCAACAATTTGAAACTAGAACAATAATAATAGTGGCAGCATAAGCAAAAATAGGAGCAATATTTACTTAATAAACTTAAATGCAGAAATGTGTACATAAATATATATATATCTAAATATAGTTGTTTAAAACATACTCACAGTTTTAAAGTTATGTTATTGTTAATAAGAAATTACTTTTGCTCGTACACAACTAATGGAATAGAACATAACTGTTGTTTCGTTTGAAGAATATAATAAACATAGAATTGTTAAAGACCCAAACAAGCTTACAAAATTATTCAATTCAACTTCAGTGAATTATTTGTATACCCTTCACCACCACAGGTGGAAAGGATATTGTAAGTTTGTGCTGATTTATGTAACGCAAAGAAATATTTGTCTTAAACCCCCTTTAAGTATACCAATAGACTTGGAACCAGTACGTCGTTTCTATATTTCTCGGATCGTAAAAGATTTCGCATGAAACAAGTGAATTGACAGAAAAACGATGTGAATTGGAACAAAAATTCAGGTTTTCCCCCTAAGTGTTTCTGTATTTTTGAATTGCGAGAAACTAATTGTCATTATCTGTCACTTTTCTTATTTTTCAACAAATACTGGAAAGAAGTGATAAAAAAAAGTGTTTATGTAACGATATTTTGTAAGTAACTTTTCATTTGAAGTGTCAAAACGGTTCGCATTTCAAATCAGGGGCCAAATTACGGCATTCGATATCGATCGAAATCTTAGATATTTTCAAAATATTTGTATAGCATACTTTAAGGATAATCAATATTATATAAAAGGTGCACAGTTTATTCTATTTTTTTGAAGTTATTTGCCAAAAGATGAACAATAGTAAAAGAGTTTTAATTGAACTACTTATATATTTTTAAAAACGAATCAAAATGGATATCAAATTTCAGTAAACGTTTTGCATCGAAGTAACTTTGAACATCCCTAAAGTATACTTTACAATATTCGCTTAAAAGTCTAAGTTTTCGATCGATATCGAATGCGGTAATTTGGCCCCAGTGCGGGAACTGCAAATATTGGCAAAAGAAAAAAAAATAGAACCAACAAATTTTAAAATTTGCCACTAAAAATTATTAACATGGAATTAAATTATATTATAAAAAATTGTTTTCCCCTTTATTTTATAAATTTTTGTTTAGAAAACGGAAAGAATTTCCAAGGCCCAAAAGCAAAAACTAGTTGACTTTATGGCCTCGAATTTGGAATTTGCCAGAGGACAATTCGGTGGTATGAACGCCAATGTTGACTCAAAGGAAAAGTGGGAGTCATTAAAACTTTAACTTAATTCTTTAGATGGAAGCTAAAAGTTCTGTCCAATGTCTCCATAATAGGAGCCGGTTGCAAAAAAATGTAATGCCGAGCACATTCGGAGGCATGGGGGTATAAATGTTTTTTTAATTCCTTTAGACATGTAAGGACTCATCCTATTCAAAAGATATAGGGCTGTTCCCTTACATAGACGGTATAAATCTCGGAACCGCTGCTCAGGAATAGAAAATGGGTCTGTTGAGTCCCTTAGATTTCTACGATGAAGCCGTAGCATATTTCGTGGATCAGCTTGCTCTGCTGTTATTAAGGCAACACTAAACATTTTAAATTTGTATTTATTTAATAAATTTGATTGATTTTTATAATTTTTATTTGATTGTTTATTAAAATCTTGGCCACTTGAATTTTTTGTAACTTTATAATTTTTTTTTAATATTGGTTTGTTTTAGTTTTTTTATTTTTGACAGCTGATGGCTGAAAATATTCCAGTAAGAACAGAATCAGTGTTGTCTGTTTTCGCATTAAAATACAGAAACACTTTTTACTCGCAAATCGAGAAACGATAAAAATTTTTGTTTCACCGTTCATTCGAAACTTTTACGATGCGAGAAATATAGAAACGACAAACAGTTTCTGAGTCGATTTAGCGATGTCAGTCCATCCGTCCGTCTGGCTAGACTCAATAAACAATGTAATCAAAGTACAGGTCGCAATTCTAAAGATAATTTGATAAAATTTGGCACAGATAAAGTTATTGAAATTCGTCAAAATCGGTTATTTTTTCCCATAGTTCCCATTTCCGGAATGGATATTTTATCCACAAATATCAATATTTTTTTATAACCTTAAAACAAATACTGCCTATGTAAATCAAAATCAGTGTACCAAATTTCGTTGAAATCGATCCTCGTTTGACTATAGCTCCTATACAAACTCTTCTATCAAAACGCACTAAATGAGACAAAAAACACTAAGACCCTCATAAATCTGAAAATAATGACAATTTTATGTTTATTCTTTGCATACATAATTTCTGTCAAAACTGTGATCAATTTGCAAAATTTCAAGATAATCGGTCCACATTTGACCCTACCACTCATATAAATCCAAATGACGGAAACAGCTTAAATATGTAAGTATTAAGAAAATGTTTGTATAGTGACAAAATTTTGCAAATATTTGTCTTTATGTACGAAAAAGAACACCTTTGATCTTAATGGTAAAGGTTACCATATGGTCGGGCTTGACCGACTATAGCACTTTCTGACTTGTTTTTATACCCACCATCAAAAAGAATGGGGGGTATATTGAGATTGTCATTCCGTTTGTAATTTCCTTAATATTGGCTCAAAAATCAAAAACGATATATATTCTGAATCCTTATGAAATTCTTGAGCGATGTCCGTCTGTCTGTCTGTTGAAATCACGATAACGCCTAAACAAAAGGAGCTAGCTTACTGAAACTTAGTAGAAACATTATTCGTCTCTGAGAAAATGTTGGTATTCAAATTGGACAAAATCGGTTAATAATTGACCATAGCTCCCGTATAACCTCGCCTACGCTAAAAGCTTATGTGCTAATAAATAACAAACTATAATAGCTATCATGACAAAATTTGGTATATAGAAGTTTCGTAAGTTGCGTAAGCCCTAGACAGCATTTAAAATTTCATCAAAATCAGTTCACATTTAGTCATAGCTCCCATACAAAAAACTTACGGAAACAGCCAAAATTTCACCTAAACTACACTTAAATGCCAATAGATCTAAAACTATAATAGATATAATCACTTAATGTAGCACGAGGAAGTCTTATGTCAATGCCAACGAGTGTGCAAAATTTTGTCACAATCGGTCACCATTTGACCATAGCTCCCATATAAAAAAACTTACGGAAACTCAAAAATCCAAAAAGAAAATACGGTTTATGTCCGTCTTTCCGTCAGAGAAAAGTGCAATAGTTCCTTAACTACAAGAGCTAGAGAGACAAAATTTAGCAAAACAATTTTCGATATGTTGTAGAAATTGCGTGCTGAAAATGGGTAAAATCGGTTCACATTTAGTTAGAGCTGATAAATTGAATAAAATTGTAAAATCTATGACCACTAAATTTAAAACAGAGAAGTTTTATGCAACTTTCAGTTAGTATGTCAAATTTTATCGGAATCGGTCCATTTTTGATCATAGCTTTCATATAAAAACCGCTCTCGGTAACCACTAAAATACCACAAACGCTAGTTAAAAGTTATTAAATTATAAACTATTATGGGCACTAAATTTTGCACAAATAAACTTTTTATTTATACCAGCCAGTATATAAAATTTTGTAGCAATCGGTCAACATTTGGCTATAGTTCTCATCTATATAACATCCCCTTTTTATATCTACAATCAAAAAGATTTAGAGGTACATTCAGTATATTAAGATTGCATCTACGAAATTAGATAGCTATCAATCAATGTTTGGTCCAGACTTTATACACGGTAGATGCATTAGGAACTCCTAGCGAATTATATGAACCTGCCGTATTGCTATCAACATATTTATTGCACAACGAAACAGCTTATTAATGTAAAACTATATTCGGTTATGGAACAGCATTTTGTCCAAGGTAAATACTTGGGAAACCTCTTAGATACTTTTAAATGTTGAACTATAGTAACTTTACCATTGCAACCGAATTTAGTCCAAATATATTACCAACAATACCACATTTGGTCAACATTTTGAATTAGCACTCTCGTGATACTTGATGGTGGGTATACAAGATTCGGCACAGCCGAATATAACACTCTAACTTGTTTTTTTTTTTTATTCTAACAAAGCAGCTTGGAGACATAAACATCACCTCTCATTACAACTGAAATTTATGCATAAAACACAAAAGCAAACGTTTGATGTTGCAGAAACTGATGAAATATAGAGTGGTCCCAAAGATTATTCTTACCCAGTAAAACTTTTCGTTACCAAATAATGAGTTAAACAGTTAAACTATTGAACACGAACTACTTACTCATTCGCTGTTTAAGTCATTACATTAACATGGGGATGTCATTGGAGGCAAGTAGGTACTTACTAATTGCAGAAAAGCAATTTAAAAGCAACAACAACAACAGCAACAACTTTTTTGTTGTTGTTTTATTAAAAACATATATTTTTAAACGAAATACAAAATTTTTTTCTATGATCCCATGGGGGCTCGAACCCAGACCCTCCAACTGCTAGGCAGAGACTCTTCCACTGAGCTACTTCATATGTTGAAAACTTAGCAGCTTATAATTAATATAAACAATTTTGATTTTTAGATCCAAAATCATGTGAAAGTAACTTTGTTTTTCCCTGCTTTTTTTTTGCTTTGTTGTAATTTTTGGAAAAATATTTTTATACGATTTTTTGTAATTATTTTAAAACTTTTTTAAAATTATTTTAAAACTTAAACAATTTAAATCTTCTTTTTTGTATAAGTTTTTACATAAGATTGACTCTTACTTACTTAAGTGTTACAACCTGTTAAGGTCAAAGTCCGAGCATATTTAAGAATTCCATGGATTTCGATCTTGTGCGAATATTCTCCAATTTTATAGGCCAAGCTTTGAAAAATGTTCCTCAACTTGGTCTTTCTATCGAATTTTCGGACATCCTCCTCTAACATTAGGTAGTGGGACATTTCAATTCTAATTTTATCCTCTTCATTGTATTTTTTTCAAGAGAGGGTTACTAGCCCGTAATCCTAACCCATTTTTATCGATCTTATGGGACAACTCTCGGAACATGTTAACTCACAATATTAATGGGTGTTAAACTAGCTCCCCGGGTGATACCATGAGGAGGTGTGTGTCCACAGTTGAGATGAAGGATGACCCAGATAAGTTGGGCTTACCAAGTTAAGACCAATTAGAATCGTGTTTGGTATTCAACATCCCCTACATAATCAAAATTGACTCATGATGGTATTTTTTCATTAACGTGAGTTAGTTTTACAAATTTTTTTTACAGAAAATAATATTTAAGTACTTAAAATTCAAAAATCATGTAAAAAGACTCTTTTAATAAAACAAAAACTAAAAAAAATTGTTGCCCTTGGTGGGATTTGAACCGGGGCCATTCAGTTTAAATTACCATCTTAATTACAAATAAGTACTTCTGTAATAACTTATTATTTATTCGGATGGTATGTTGTAGTCGTTACAAGGTAACCAGTTATCAGAGTACTTGCCATTACCAAAGTTTTGCTGGGTAGTACAACAATTTATTTACTTATAGAATATAACTGTAATCCCAAAAGGGTTAGTTTATAGTTGTCGGATAGGAGACTGGATTTAGTCGACTCATACTTGAGAACTTTATTATCATGAGTTACCGAATACTTATCACAACGCGACAGCTTCAGAGACTTATTATGACTAAAAAAACTCTCAATTTACAAAAAGCTTGCACAGTCGGCTGACAATACTGAACTAAGTTAAAATGAAGACTTATTTATCCGATATCTTCCTCTAAAACCTTTTATATGAGGACCAATAGTCTGTTGAGTGCTACAACGGCTGTGTAGTAGAGTGGTTCGAAAAAAAAAAGTTCAGTCAGTCACCCCTAGGATTAAAGATAATGTAAGAATAATTCTAAAAAAAATGTTTTTTTTTTATTTTTTTACCACGCCTACAAATACCGCTCTTTTTATGTTTTGTTAGCTGTGTCGCCATCTTTAGTCAGATCATTACACTTTATATATCGGTGTTCACGGCTGTGTAATGGCTACATTTCTCTGTTGACTGCTCTGTTAGGGCTACATTTCCCTCTAAGATAGGTTTTTACTATCACGTTAATTTCAAGTCATAATTTTTTAAAATTCGATTCGTATCCACCCTAATCGAATCGAGTACAAAACTAGTTTTTAAAAATTATGACTAAAAATTGACGTGGTGGTAAAAAAATTATTAAAGAGAGAAATGTAGCCCTTAAAGCCGCGAACACCGATATATAAAATGTTAAGATCGGACAGTGAACGACACAGTGAACACAATGCTAAAAGGGCGGTAAAAAATAAAAAAAAATAGAATTGTTTTAACATTATCTTTAATCCTCGGGGGTGACTGACATAACTTTTTTTTGTACAGAAAGCGAACCGCTCTACTATGGAACGTGTGACAAAACCAAGCAATGAGATTTTTTTTGAAAGATTTTCCTGCAGACATCGAAGTTACATAAATTTGAGTAATATTTGTTTCTTCAGACTAAGACTGCAGCTTAAATCATAAACAATTTCTGGATATAACTTCTTAGTAAGCTCTGATATATAATATATTATATTAGCATTTTAACTCAACAGTAGATATTAATATATATATATATTAAGATAATATGTGCTGGTCCGAAAGTCAATCTTCATTTATATAGAGTCCAAGCCAGTCTAATGGGGAAAGTGATGAACTTAAACTCAAACAGAAACAACAGAATTTTCGTAGAGTTTAAGAGAAAACATAATCATTCATCATCAACTATCGTCAGAAGAAGGAAAACTAAAGTTTTGAAAAATAATAATAACATTGTAAGTACGTCAACAAAATGTTGCAGGTTTCATTATAATAATGGACAGTTTATAGTTCATCATGGGACCAACAAAGTCAGAATTGATATAGTTTAATAGTTCTAAATCAAAAATTTTGTAAATTTGTCATACACTTTAAGGCTAATAGCTTTTAAAGTTCTTCTGCTATCCTTGATTCGCCTGGAGCATAAGGCCTCAACCATTATTTTATATCGGACTTTACTGCGAAATGTTAGGCATACACCATTCCATGAATAGTTTGCTGCTTGCAACTCCGCATCAATTGATCTCTACGTTCTAGCAGGTGCACCAACACGACGTCCTCTTAACTATGGATACCAACTAAGCGCTTGTTGAGCAATGCTTGTATTTGGCCTGTGAAGTGTGTGGCCTACCCACCGCCATTTCCGTTGACATACTGCTTTGCCACATTAAGTAGATCTTGATTCCTAGTAAGATTCGGCCGCCCTATATTAAGGATTTGCCTTTAGCATTTGTTTGTGAAGGTTTGCAGTCGTTTATCGAAGGCATTTGTGCTTTTCCATAATTCGCAGCTGTAATACAGGATGGACTTGACATTCGAGTTGTATATTCGTAACTTAGTTGTTGTTGATATTTGCCGAGATTTCCAAATAGCTTGAAGAAGTCCGAATGCAGATGTTGCCTTATTATTACGAGATTCAATACCCTCATCGGAGCCACCTTTTGTAGATACTAAACTTTTAAGATAATTAAAGGGATCTACCATAGATGGGCACTTTGCAGTACCAGTACTTTTTCAGTATTTTTTTTCTTTTACTGATTACTGAAAGAAAAAATCATTATTCAGCAATTTTTACTGATTACTTAAAAAAAATTTCAGTATTCAGTAAATTTTACTGATTACTGGAAAAATCAGTAAATTTTACTGATTACTGAAAAAAATTTTCAGTAATCAGTAAATTTTACTGATTACTGAAAAAAAATGTTCAGTATTCAGTAAATTTTACTGATTACTGAAAAAAAATTTCAGTATTCAGTAAATTTTACTGATTATCGAAAATAATTTCAGTAATCAGTAAATTTTACTGAATACTAAAAAAAATCAGTAATACTGATTCAATAGTATCCGGTGATTTTGATTATATAATTAAAAAACAAGAACTAAACTACACAACAAATGAACATATTTTGAAAAGTGCAAGGCCGTAACTATATGGGTCCTATTCTATTATCGAATTGTAGTAAAAACCTATACTCTGTTTGTCTAGTTTAGTGACCGTTTTTTTTTTATGGGCCACCAAAGTTTCCCAATATTAGCATGATGCCAAAAACTTTTGTGAACACACCAGCATAATCTGAACGTGTTTAGATACCAAAAAAGGTCATAAACTCCCTTATGCAAACAAACAGAGGTCCCAAGTTCGATCCCCGGCCACACCAGTATTAGCCTACGTTAAACTTCTCTAACTAATGCATTTGCCGTTCGGATCTGGAGTTAAAAAGTAGGTCCCTTTCAATGAGTCAAAAAATAGAATCGGATGCAGCTCATTGTCTGAGAGAAGTACCCCTGGTTCCAATTGTAATGTCGTGGGAAATTTCTATGTATGTACTCAAGTCCCTAATTTTCTGCAGTTGGTAAGTACTTACCTCCAATGACGTCACCATGTTAACGTAACAATTTAAACAGCTAATGAGTAAGTAGTTCCTATTCAATATTTTAGCTGTTTATCTATCTTATAACTTGGTAATCAAAAGTTTTGCTGGGTTATTTTACAACATATTTGTAATTTAATAAGGCAAGTACCATAGATGGGTTTTTTGTAGTACCATTACTTACTAAGTACTTGTCTACAATGACATTTCTGTGTTAAAATAAAAATGTTTTTTTTTTAATTTTTGCTAAAAAACTCTAAATACTGCAATCTAATCATTTAGCAGTAAAATGTACTGATTACTGAATTTTTTTTTCAGTTATCAGTAAAATTTACTGAATACTGAAATTTTTTTTCAGTAATCAGTAAAATTTACTGAATACTGAACATTTTTTTCAGTAATCAGAAAATTTTACTGATTACTGAAATTTTTCTTCAGTAATCAGTAAAATCTACTTAATACTGAAAAAAGTTTTCAGTATTCAGTAAAATTTACTGAATACTGATTTATTTTTTCAGTAATCAGTAAAATTTACTGAATACTGATTTTTTGTTTCAGTAATCAGTAAACATTTACTGATTACTGAAACGCTTACTGCAGTAAAAAAGTAATGCAGTATGCCCATGTATGACATCCACTAACCTCGTTATCCACAATCACAATGATGTGTATCAACGGGTTTGTGCCATAGCCTCCGGGCATAATCTTTGTCTTGGAAATATTGATTTCCAGCTTCAGCTGTCCGATATTCAGCAGTGATAGCGTTTGTATTCTCTTGAAGGTGGCACGAGCTTTGACATATGTCATCGGCAAGTCCTCGAATTGGATACCGTGTCTACCAATTAGAGCCGTGCGTATTGTGTTATCAGTGACGAGGATTAAATGTATAGGTGACAAGATACATCTTTGCCTTACTCCAATAGTAACATCGAACGGATCTGATAATTTAACCTTGTGTTGGACTCGACACTTAAAATCAATGTGCATTGTCCGGATTATGTTCAGAATTATCGTTAGCATGTTACGATTTTCTAAAGTTCTCCATAGATAGCTTTAATGTAGACTTCATAAAGTCGATAAACGCTGGGTAAATGGGAGTGCAGAGTTATCTGTTAGCAGGAAAACCAGGTAACAACTACATCCCATTTGCATCCCAAAAACAACACAATAAAGTCATTTCAGATATCCTTAAAGGTGAGCCAATTACTCATGATATGAACCGCATATACGTAGCAAGGAGAGTATATGGTTAGTATCAAGACTGCCGGATTTCCGATTTATCAGCATGTTGGCTATTTTTTTCCTCAAAAATTCTAAAGTGCCAAAATGCCGACTTTTGCAAGAAAATTTCAAACATTTCTCGAAAGCGAAATTTATAACCACTGGCAAGCGCAAAAGAACAGAACAAAAAAATAGTCGGCAGAGTTGCCGTTTTTATACTTTTAACTAAAATAGGTAATTTTTCAATATGTAGTTCTAACGTTTTAAAAAGAAAAAAGTTTTGTATTCCATTTTTTTAAATATTTCTATCAAAGAATTTATCATAGAAAATTTTTTTTATCAAAAATTTTTCTATAGAAAATTTTTTATCAACAATTTTTCTATAGAAATTTTTTTTATCAAAAATTTTTCTATACAAAATTTTTTTATCAAAAATGTTTCTATAGAAAATTTTTTTATCAAAGATTTTTCTATGGAAATTTTTTTTTATAATAAATTTCTATAAAGAATTTGTTTATCAAAAGCTTTTCTATATTTTTTTTATTAAAAATTTTTCTATAAAAATTTTTTTTTTATCAAAATTTTTCCAAAAATTTTTCTATAAAAATTTTTTATCAAAAATTTTTCTATGAAAATTTTTGTTCAGTCGATGATCTACGCTTTTTCATATGGTTTATGAACATAATTCTGAAAGGTTTTGTTTGTAAAATAAGTAATAATGCGAGGTTTTCGATCTGTCTAAATTGGGGATAATTCTCCTGAAGAGATGGCCTAACCAACCATCGAAACGCGTCGAGAAATTTTGGTTTTTCCGCAAACAATTTTTGGCTTTTTATCAATAAATTGGTCTGTTACATTAATAAATAAATGTTACAGATTTGGGATCAAATGCGAATAGTCATTCTTTTTGAATAATTATTATATCCCGACAATTTTGTTATTTTTTGAGAAAATTTTTTTATCAAAAATTTTTCTATAGAATTTTTTTATCAAAAATTTTTCTATGGAAAATTTTTTATGAAAAATTTTTCTATAGACAATTTTTTTATGAAAAATTTTTTTTATAGAAAATTTTTTTATCAAAAATATTTCTATAAATAATTTTTTTATAGAAAACTTTTTATGAAAATTTTTTTATAAAAAATTTTTTGTATCGAAAATATCTAAAAATCTAAAATTGTTTAATATTAGAATTTATTTCTGTTTCCAAAAATAATTTCAATATTTACAAAAAATATCCCAATGTTTACAAAAATAATAGTGTCGTGGCAACAATGTTCGATATTATATTTATTTGTTCTCTGGAACATGTATTTTGTTGCTATAAGTTGGATTTTGATTTGTTTCTTGACTATTTTGTTTTAGTCTCTGCAAGATTCCAACTGAATGATTTTAATACTCATTTTCACGAGTTTTATTAATGATCGTGGAATTTACGAGAATTAAAAAAAAACATCGGCTGCTAGTGGTATGGGCTGCCTACTTCTTAATAACCTTCAGTTTCAACTAAATTTGGTCTAAAACTAAAATTTTTATTCCCGAAATATATTCATAAACAACAATAAACAACATTTCCCCTTGATTAACAAATCAGGGAAAAGTTTTAATATGTTATTTATCTATAGTAGTTGGTCTCGACTTTCGATGCAATTTTTATTTCCTTACGAAAAAAGTTATCAAAGTAGTTGAGCTAAAATGTTAAGCCCCATAGACCAAGTGCACAAACATCCTATTCCAAAAAATAGAGATCTAAGAAAAAAAAAAAAAAAACGAAATCTAACAACAATATAATTTCAACTGTCGTCAACATCATTATCATTAACATTAACACAACAACATCATCATGGTTTTGCACTCATTCACACCCAGTCCCAACTCATTAAGGCAACACACAGGATCTAACAATCTGTCTTTCCATGTTGCTAAAAACAAATACTCGTACCAACAAAAAAAGAAAATGTCTGCAAAGTTGGTTCTATAGGGACTTGGACAATTTGTGTCAACGTTGTCATTATCATCATTGTCATACAGATGATCATCTTCATCATTACCACCATTGTTGTGTCTGTACTACATTTTACATTGTAAATTCTTTTTAAAACAGCAGAAACATTTGGAGTATAAAAAAAAGTAAAAGAAAACTTTTACATACTTTACTGTCTTTAGTCTAACTACGAGGACTAAGTACAAATCTAGCAACAATAAATAGTACCTACTAGAAGCAAACATAATATTTCTATTATTTCCATTACTTACAAGTTATTATTGTGCTCCAAAGAATACAACTTTATAGTTCGTTGTCTGCTTAGATTTGCTTTCTTCCTTTGGAACCATCCTCTTTTTTTAGGGGCAGACGTTGCAACTAATGGTGGCAGCAATTGGCTTCATAACTTGTACATTATACAATATTTTGTTCTATTTGTTGATGTTTGTTGCACATTTGCTTTATTTTTAACAGTTGTTGCAACAAAAATATGTTAAACTGCTAAAAGAAAGGATGATCATACAAGAAAACCCCACATGATGTCTGTTTAACACATCGAATAGTACAGGCATCAAACAGTAGTGAGATTTAAAAAAAAGAAAGAAAACATACAAAAATATCATTTTCTACAATGAAATTGTTTTGTTGGCTGCTATATTTGGCTCAAAAGTATAGTTTCATGGCTGGTAGCTTCTCTAACAATATGTTAAATGTAAATAGAGTTTTACATGTTTTTACAAGTCTAGGTAATAAAAATGTAAGGTATAGTATAAAGTTATCTATTATTTTCTCAATAGCCACATTCGAGATCGATCGAAATGTAAGATATTTTAGAAACTTTTGTGTAACATACTTTTGGGATAATCTAAATAATGTGAACATAACATAAAGGGTTCACAATATTGTAACTGATTTGTCAAAAGTTCCTAGTTAGTAAAAGATTTTTATTTAAACTTAATGTTTTAACAAGCAAACCGATACTAAGATATCAAATTTTATTAAACTTTTTTCTAAATAAATTACTTTGAAAATCCCAAAGGTATGTTACACAATATTTGCTTAAACTTCTGAGTTTTCGATCGATATTGACTACGGCGATTAGACCCCTGTACAGTGTATACTAGAGTGGTTCGAAAAAAAGTTGAGTCAGTCACCCCCTAGGATTAAAGATAATGTAAAAATAATTCCAAAAAATATTTTTTATTTTTTTTACCACGCCTACAAATACCGCCCTTTTTGTATTTTGTTAACTGTGTCGCCATATTTAGTCCGATCATAACATATTATACATCGATTTTCAGGGCTCTATCAAGGCTACATTTCTCTCTTTAATAGTTTTTTACAACCTCGTCAATTTCTAGTCATAACTTTTTAAAATTCGAGTCGTACCCACCCTAATCAAATCGAGTAAAAATCTAGTTTTTAAAAGTTATGACGACACAGTGAACAAAATAGTAAAAGGGCGGTATTTGTAGGCGTTATAAATAAATAAACAAATATTTTTTGGAATTGTTTTAACATTATCTTTAATCCTAGGGGGTGACTGACATAACTTTTTTTTGTATAGAAGGCGAACCGCTCTAGTGTATACTAGGGTGACAATATTTTGTATGAAAGAAAATTTTTTTTCGATAATAAAAAACATTTAGTCTTGCCAAAAACAATTATTTTTATGCTTTTTATACCTTTCACCAATAGGTGAAAGAGTATCATAAGTTTGTGATTCCGTTTGTAATTTATTATTTATTTATTAAGCTATGTCCGTCTGTCTGTCTGAAATCTAGTTTCTGAAGCCCCTGGAAAATGGACCTACATAAATTATATATCAGCTGTTAAATTTCATTAAAAACGGTTTATAAACACCGAAAATATCGAAAAAATACCAAAAATTAGACGAAAATTTTAAATTTTTTGATTGAAACACACTTTTAAATAACAAGAGAAAAAAGATACCCCTGGTATACATGTGATAATATATTATATATAAGATGGTAGGAAATGGTTCCCCACTCTTTAAAATCTTATCAAAATCGGTATATAAACAACTGAGATATCGCCAAAACACTAAATTTGATGTATCGCAAATTGCCCAAAGTAAGCATTAGAGAATGTTTGTTGAAAAAATGAAATGCAGAAATAGGAAAACCATCCTTCTTTAGCACGGACATACATAAATTTTATATCAGATCTTAGGAAATTCCCCCGCCAAGCACGTTATTAAATTTTAAAAGCGGTCTATAAACAACTACTTGTAATGTACAGCAAATTGCCCAAAGTACGTGTCTAAGAAATTTTGTTTACATTTTGTAAGTATTGTTTGAGCGATATCTCACGTGTTAATGGACCGATTGTGATGAAATTTGACAGCGTTATTTGTGTTCTGACATATAAACTCTACAAATCTGATCATGAATACCATTCAAATTGTACTGATCGACTCAGAATCGGTAGGATAATCGATTTCGCTACGTCCGTTCGTCTATCTGTTTGTCTGTCCGTCTGTCTGTCTGTCTGTCTGTCTGTCTGTCTGTCTGTCTGTCTGTCTGTCTGTCTGCTGTCTGTCTGTCTGTCTGCTGTCTGTCTGTCTGTCTGTCTGTCTGTCTGTCTGTCTGTCTGTCTGTCTGTCTGTCTGTCTGTCTGTCTGTCAGTCAGTCAGTCAGTCAGTCAGTCAGTCAGTCAGTCAGTCAGTCAGTCAGTCAGTCAGTCAGTCAGTCAGTCAGTCTGTCTGTCTGTCTGTCTGTCTGTCTGTCTGTCTGTCTGTCTGTCTGTCTGTCTGTCTGTCTGTCAGTCAGTCTGTCTGTCTGTCTGTCTGTCTGTCTGTCTGTCTGTCTGTCTGTCTGTCTGTCTGTCTGTCTGTCTGTCTGTCTGTCTGTCTGTCTGTCTGTCTGTCTGTCTGTCTGTCTATCTGCCTATCTGTCTGTCTGTCTGTCTGTCTGTCCGTCTATCTGTCTGTCTCTCCATTTTTCTGTCGTAGTCAAGTTTTTGGAGCTATTGTTTTGTCGATATCTCAGATGTTTATTTTGATGAAATTAAATAGCGTTCTTCTCAGGGGATTACATAAATTCTGGTATATTCGGTAATTTAGGTGTTTTGATCGACAATAATGAAATTCAGGGTGGGATGATAAATAAATAGTATACCTTCCAGGAGCTCCACAAATCTGATTTTAGCAGACAGACAAATATTTATCTTAATTTTATGTCTGACTTTTGAACATTATTAAAATATTTTGGAATGTATTATATATCAAATTATAGGCAATCTTCCTAGGAAGTACAAAAAATTCAGCTAATATGCCTTCAAAACCTACATTTGTATGTATGTATCTCGTATATTGTAGCATAATATGATTTCATTCTTTTAAACCACACCAACATGAAAGAATTAATCATTTTAAAGGCTTTCATAAAACAGCCAAAAGAGTGTCAAGTGTCACTTAAAAATTTATCAACGTGGCACAATTAAGATTCCCGTGTGGAGTTAATTTGCTTACCTTAAACTGGCCACGCGTATTGAGTTACACCAAAACATTCGCCGCTGTGGGAAACAATAAATAATTTTAAGAAAATCAACTTACATTTAAAATTCTTAAAAAACATTCCCACAGTGAAAAAGTATATAAGCTGAGTTAATTTTAAGAACTAAATTAATCTGAATTCTAAAGCAATTGACAGAGCACGCGTTGCTACATTGCTTTTAATAAAGGATTACATTTTTTATAAAAATCAAGATAAATTTTGATTTTTTATTTTCATTTAAATTTTTGGGTTTATATGGCGATCCTGCCAAATTCTTTATAAGGACAATATAGCAAATTTTGCTTATCCTTATTTAGAAAAAAAAAAAAAAGGACAATAGGATCCAATCGATAGAGCTTAAGCTTAATTGGATCTCTATTTTTTTTTAAATCTTCCTCCAAATCAAAAACCCATATGGAAGAAAGCCTGGAGGAAATTCTTAAAAATGTCGAAGAGGCAGAAGCCAGATGGAAGGCACTTTTAGAAGAAGGTGCAGACCAAACAGAAAAACCAGCCATCCTTTCCGTAGGACCAAGGCCAAGAATAATTAAAAGAAGGCTAGTAAACGAAGAGCCAAGTTATCCCATTTTTCTAATACCAAACATAATAAAAACCAGAGGTGGAAGAAAAAACATCCTGAAGGTGCAACTCCGTGCACTAAAGTATCACGAAACATACGCCACAGGGGAAGAACTGGCAAAGGTTTGCCAGCAAATCAAAAACGTAAAAGAAGAAATTAAAGAGATCGATAAAAACAAGAAGAAACAAAATAAACAAAAAAGAAATAATTCAGTTAATTAAAAAAAAAAAAAAAAAAAAAAAAAAAATTATTAAAATTTTGTAATTATTATTCACAATGTATAAGTAAAAGCTTAATTCAAACTTAAGAAACAATTTTTTGATTTATATAAGTAACAATTTTTTTTTTTCCTTTTTGGTCCTTGCTTCGCAATGAATAGAAATAGGGGTAGAATTAGGGCAAAAACCCATGCAAACCAGCTAGTATATCACCCGAACGTTCAGTGGAAGAAAAAGTAGAAGAAGAAACAATAGCCTCAATTAGATGGGCAGAAAAAATAGAAAAGGAACTAAAACAAAATTAAAATTAATAACTACAAAATGGGAAAAACAGAATCAAAATTAGAAAATCCAAACGCCAATGCACGATGGCACAATGTGGTCAAAACTAAAAAAAATAAATTTAATTTTTTTTTTAAATGTTGGTATCAAATGAAAGCCGACACTTCAAAACATGGAACTGCAGATTTTTATTCCAATGCATAGCCTACTATTACTGTTTTAACGCCTTAAAGTTTGAATATTTATTCAAAAGTTTTTTCTAAAATAACTTGTACTTTTGAAATGCAAATTTGAAGTAGGCTATTTTTTTAATAACCATAGTATTGATATTTTTTTTATTTTTGTTGGAAAACCGACATATTTTTCTAACCAACCATATTAGTTTTGATATTTCTGTGGTGCGCTTTGTATAATATTCTTGCAATTAAACTTTTATAAAAAATTAACCCTATTGAAAAAAAAAGACAAAGTTTGGTAAGCTGCAGATTTTTTCTAGGGGATATTAGAGGTAAAAACGTATTACTGTTAAACAGTACAAAGATTCATGAGTAAGTACCATAAATTTCATGACCAACTTCGACCAATCTTTAAAGTTATAACCTTTTTAGTGACTCCTGTTATAACGAATTTAGAATTATTTAATGTATGGAAGTTGCATCAGAGAAAAAATTTTGATCAATTGATAAGAATTATTATTCAAAATATCGAGGAGAAATCAAACAAAATTTTTAAAAAAGATGCAATCAGATCAAAAATTTGCGGATTTATTGCCACTGCAAAAAGAAAATGGAAAAAATGTTCTTATGTTAAAAAATTATTTGAGCAGAGAGAGTCAAGTTGGTTAGCAAGACCATTTCAGTATTTGGTATATGAGGATTGTGTAAGTGTCAATTTACTATTGGTATGTGTACATGCATGCGGAATTTATATCTTTAATTTTTGTATTATAAGGATGCTGGAACAAGTCGAACACCTGCAGGTGGACGCCCTGAGCTGAGTTACAACGATTGTTCAAGAAGAAGCAAACGACGTAAAATAAATGATTTTTGTAAAAAATTTGACGCGAATTTAGTTCACAAGGCATCTGAAAGACTTTCAAAAATCTTCAAGATCGTGTAATATATGCGGCGCAAAACCAAAAGAAATGAATAATATTAAACTTGTGAGATCACTTATTCCCAACGAAGACAATTACGGCTTTGGACTAAGCACTCTTCATTGCTGGATAAGATTTATGGAGTTTTTACTTCATATTTCTTATAACCAAGATTTTGAGAAAACTTATGCTTTAAAAGAAAATAAAAGCCTTAAAGAAGATAGAAAAAGAATTATTCAAGATGAGATAAGAAAAAAAATTGGACTTTGCATAGATATGCCCAGACCTAACACAGCTAACTCAAATGACGGCAACGTAGCTCGAACATTTTTTAAAAATTATATTGCTGTTTCTAAAATTTTAAATATTGATGTCAATCTAGTGAGACGTTTTTACTGTATTTTACAAGTTCTTGCATCCGGACAAAATGTAGTGGTAGAAAAGTTTAAAATATATTGTGATGAAACATATGAAATCCTTTTGAATTTGTATAGGTGGTATACCATATCACCTTCTGTTCATAAAGTGTTGATTCACGGTGCCGACATAATAAACCATTTGGGACCTGCAATAGGAGCGATGTCAGAAGAAGCTCAAGAGGCATCAAACAAAATATTTAAATCGGCAAGACTAAATAACAGCAGAAATTTTTCTAGAATTCAAAACAACGAAGATATCATCCACTATCTTTTAGTATCATCTGATCCGCTTATCAGTCAGTTAAGAATAAAGAGAGAAGCAACTAAAATGGATATGCTACCGGAAGCCCAAAGTATGCTGAATTAGCCAATTTTGTTTTTTTACAACCACGTTAGCTGATACTACCTTAAAGAAAGCTAGTATCAACTGCAAAATATAATATTTTTTTTAAAAATATCATAATAAACAATCTTAAAAATGAATTTTTATTTTTACAAAATTCTTGAATTATTAATTATTTTAAAAAATGCGCCTTAATTTATAAAATTTTCAGATCAAACTTTAATAGCCAGAAATTAAATTAAAATACAATGTTGAAAAGCTTGGCTTTTCAGCTTTATTAAACAGGCATTAATTTTATGTAAACTGAATTTAATAAAAAGATATTTAATAAAATGTAAAATATCAATTTCAAAGTAGTTTTATTTAAATTAAGTTTTTTGAGTTATGACATTATTGCAGCAAGCGAACCATATGTCGTTGGATGTACCATACGTTTAAGAATAGTATTAAATAACTAATTTACTTTTAAATTAATTGCCTAAGATCATATAATCTGTTTTCTACGTCCATATTTAATTGGCCACACCCTTTAAATTTTCTTAAAAAAGATTTCTGGTAAAAGAAGAACTACACACTCATCAGCACAGCAAATTTCAAGAGAATAAGTCAAGAAATGACCAAGTTATTGAGTTTTGGCCATAATGTACCACTGTGCAATGTGGTAAATAACGTAGAAATAATAGATCATAGTAAGGAAATAAATTCTTTATGGGTTTTGACATTAATTTTAGTAATTATTGCAGCAGCAAACTTATCTCTTAAAATATACATATTTCATAAAAGATCTTTAAGAAAGAAATATGCCAGTAGAGCAAATGACTTAGATAAAGTTTAATTTATTTCTGATGGACTGGAAAGACATTCTTCAAAAAGCTAGAAACATTAAGGAAAATTTTGAGCGTTCATACAAATGTTTAAATCATGATCGACCAACGAAAAATGAAACAATAAAATATCATCTACAAAATCTATTACAATATCTGGAAGAAATAAGAATTTTATTTAACGTTAATTACAAAAGGCTAACAACAGCTCACCAAAAAGCTGCTGATGGATTTTTTCTCGATCTAACCATTCGCACAACAAAAATAGCAACCAAAAAGGGCATAGATATTGAACTACCAAATACAATACATGAACACGTCAATATTGAAATTTATACAGAAAACAATATGAGTCAAACCGTGGTCGAATTTTTAAACACAGCTTCGAAGCTGATTCCAGAATTCGACGGCAAGTCAGAAAACCTTCCGTCATTTCTTGATTCCTTAAACCTGATAAGTACAATACAGGGAAGTCACGAATCAGTTGCAGTTTCATTAATCAAAACAAAGTTGAAAGGCACTGCAAGAAATTTAATAAGCAGTGAAAATACAATAAATGAAATAATCCAGAAACTAAAAACGTCAGTGAAAGGAGAATCTGTTGAAGTTCTCACCGCAAAAATCATGAATATTAAACAAAACAATAAAACGGCTAACGCTTATTGCAGCGAAATTGAAACTTTAAGTAAATCCTTGGAAAATGCATACATTTCCGATGGATTGCCATGCGAATTGGCTACAAAATATTCAACACAAGTCGCTGTGAAGGCACTAACCAAAAACTGCACCATCGATAAAGTAAAGCTTATCATGGAAGCTGGACAATTTAATACTATGAACGATGCTATAAGCAAATTTGTCAACAGTTGCACAGAAGCAACTGGACATCAAAATGCTATACTATACTACCGGCAAGGACAAAATAATAGATATAGTTTTTTCCGCGGAAATACCCATCGTGGAAGAAATAATTTTTCACGAAATTACAGACCATTTTCTAACAATAATAACAGAAGACAATCAAATAATTTCAATAATAATAATAATAATAATAACAATAGTAATAATAATAACATGTACAATCAAAGGCCTAGCAATTATCGTAGGAACGGAAACTACGTAAGGGCAACGGAATCAAACCAAATTGATTCGGAAAACCAACAAGACCCCCTAAGAGAATTCCAATAAATAACAAAGTATACAATCTTAACCTCAACTTATGTTACTGTATACAATTTTTAATAAACAGAACTAATACACCAATAACCCTACTAATAGATACAGGAGCTGATATATCACTTTTAAAAATAGCACACTTTTCTATAAATGAAATAAATACTAACAATAAAACTACACTAAGCGGAATAGGACAGGGTAAAATACAATCGCTTGGAAGCATATTTTTAGATTTAAAACATAAAAATTGGCTAATTCCACACAAATTCCAAATCGTTAAAAATGACTTTCCCATACCATGCGATGGAATTATTGGTATGGACTTTATTAAAAAATATAATTGTATTTTAGATTTCAATAATACCTGTGACCACCTTGTCCTACGCCCTTTTTACTTAACAAATCCAATCGAAATACCAATTCAAAATAATGGTGATGATATAATTTTGCCACCAAGGTCAGAAGTCATACGTCAAGTTATATTAATATCTACGGAAAATGAACTATTGATTCCTAACCAAGAAATAGAATCAGGTATTTTTATTGCAAATACAATAGTAACGACAGATAAAGCATTCATCCGTATATTAAATACTAACAATACTATCAGTAAATTCAACCAAAAAAATATAAAAACCGAAAACATCTCAAACTATAACATATTTAAAAGTAAATCAAATTCCAACATTGAAAGAAATAAAGAAGTTTTAAAAATTCTGAAGAAAAATTTTCCTGAACAATTTAAAATTACATTAACAAAACTTTGCAGCTCATATTGTGATATTTTCGGTTTAGAATCAGAAACAATAACAACAAATAATTTCTATGAACAAAAGTTGAGAGTAAAAGATACAACCCCTGTTTACATTAAAAACTATAGAATCCCACATTCACACAAAGAAGAAATAGATAAACAGGTAAAGAAATTGATAAATGATAAAATAGTGGAACCATCGTACTCTGAATATAACAGCCCAATTCTATTGGTACCAAAGAAATCATTACCCAATTCAGAAGGCAAAAGATGGCGACTCGTAATAGATTATAGGCAGATAAACAAAAATTTAGTAGCAGACAAATTTCCATTACCAAGAATAGATGATATTCTGGATCAATTGGGAAGAGCTAAATATTTTTCTTGTCTTGACCTGATGTCAGGATTTCACCAAATAGCCTTAGATAAAAATTCACGAGACTTAACATCATTTTCAACAACAAACGGCTCTTACAGATTCACAAGATTACCATATGGTTTGAAAATCGCTCCCAATTCTTTTCAGAGAATGATGACACTTGCATTCAGTGGATTAAAAACTGACCAAGCATTCCTTTACATGGATGACTTAGTTGTATTAGGG
Organism: Stomorhina lunata; assembly: GCA_933228675.1. Classification (NCBI taxonomy): domain Eukaryota; kingdom Metazoa; phylum Arthropoda; class Insecta; order Diptera; family Rhiniidae; genus Stomorhina; species Stomorhina lunata. The sequence continues at coordinate 46,399,304 of OW121744.1, forward strand.
TGCTCTGAAAAACACATGCTTTCAAATCTACAAAACGTTTTCGACTTATGTCGCAAATACAACCTTAAATTACACCCTGAAAAATGTTCATTCTTTATGAAAGAAGTCACTTATCTTGGTCATAAATGTACAGATAAAGGAATATTACCAGATGATAGTAAATATTCAATAATAGAAAATTATCCAACACCAACAGATGCAAATAGTGCAAAAAGATTTATCGCATTTTGTAATTACTATCGAAGATTTATAAAAAATTTTTCTGAATATTCCAGACACCTGTCAAGATTAACCAAGAAAAATGTAAAATTCGAATGGACAAAAGATTGTGATTTTGCATTTAAATATTTGAAAAAAGCATTAATGAGCCCCACTTTACTACAATATCCCGATTTTACAAAAGAATTTTGCATAACAACGGACGCAAGTAAATTCGCTTGTGGAGCAGTATTAACCCAAGAATATGAAGGTAAACATTTACCCATTGCATACGCCTCAAAAACATTTACTAAAGGCGAAAGCAACAAATCAACAATCGAACAAGAATTGACTGCTATACATTGGGCAATAACATATTTCAGACCATACATATATGGTAAACATTTCCTTGTCCGTACTGACCACAGACCACTATCTTATCTATTTTCAATGAAAAATCCAAGCTCAAAATTAACAAGAATGAGACTGGATCTTGAAGAATACAATTTTACAGTTGAATACCTTAGGGGAAAAGAAAACTATGTTGCTGATGCACTTTCAAGAATAAGCATAAATGACCTAAAAGACATGAATACTAAAATTTGTTCTATACTAAGAGTCACGACTAGATCGATGACCGATGATAAAGAAAAAAGAAATAATAGTATAAACAATCAGCATAATAATAAAAAAAAATAATGAGCCCAGTATATATGTACCATTAAACAACACTGACGTCAGAAAATATTATAAGCTTAAGATTTCCCCCGCAAGATGCTACATCAAACGAGGAAAATGTATAGTAACATATATACAAGTTAATGATTTGTTTACTAAAGGGAACTTTGACTTAGGACAATTTCTCCCTAGGCTCGAGTATGTGGCCGGTAAACATAATATAAATAAATTACAAGTGGCACCTAGTGAGAAAATTTTCGAATTTATCTCAGTTAATGAATTTAAAAATATGGGCAATAAAATATTAAAAAATATTAAAGTAGCGCTACTAAATGAGGTGACCCAAATTGATAGTAAGAATGCCAAGGCAATTCTCGAAATAATGCTGAAATATCACGATGATCCCATAGAAGGAGGACATTGCGGAATTTATAGAACAATAGAAAAAATTAAAAGATATTATTATTGGAAAAATATGTCTAAAGATGTCTCAAATTACGTAAAATCATGTCATAAATGCCAAATATCAAAAACAACAAAGCATTTAAAAAGTCCAATGACAATTACAGAAACACCAGATAAACCATTTAACACGGTGTATGTAGATACAATAGGTCCATTTCCAAAATCATTTTACGGAAATGAATATGCTATCACACTAATATGTGATTTAACTAAGTATTTAGTAACTATACCAATACAAGACAAAAGCGCTAAAACAGTCGCTAAAGCAATTTTCGAAAATTTTATACTGACCTACGGTCCAATGAAGACATTCATTTCGGACATGGGCACTGAGTATACAAATGAAACATTACAAGAAATTTGTAAATTTTTAAAAATTGAAAAAATAACGTCCACTGCATACCATCATCAAACATTAGGAACAATAGAAAGAAGCCACAGAACTTTTAATGAATACGTACGTTCTTACATTAACATCGACAAGACAGATTGGGACGAATGGTTAAAATATTTTACATATTGTTTTAATACAACACCATCAACAGTTCACAATTACTGTCCATACGAACTAGTTTTTTCAAAACTTCCTAACAGGTTTGAACAATTTAATAAAGTCGATAAAATTAATCCCTTATATAATATAGATAATTACGCCAAAGAAGCAAAATTTAGATTAGAAGTAGCATATAAAAGGGCCCAACAATTATTAGATAGGAGTAAAATTAAACAAAAACAAAATTATGATAGAAATATTTTAGATTGTAATCTTAAAATAGGAGATTTAGTTTTACTTAAAAATGAAGCAGGTCACAAAGTAGAACCAAACTACAAAGGACCATTTGAAATTAAGAACATAGACATAAGAAATAACGTAACTATAGTGGATAAGAAAAACAATAAAGAACAAATAGTACATAAGAATAGACTAAAGTTATTTCATAACAAATAATACATAGTATAAAATTTAGTTAAGCAATCCGGATTGTTATTCATAAGCAAATATATATATATAAAAAAAAAAAAAAAAAAAAAAACACAAAAAAAACACAAAAAAAAAAAAAATACATGTAATAATTTAACAGCTAAGATCATTTAATTTTTTTTTATAATTTTTCCTATATTTAATTAAAACATTTTTGCAAAACAAAACTATCATATATAAGACTTTAAATTTAATTTTAAATTTTTCCTTAACCTTAAAATAAAAACATTTTTGTAAAAGAATGTCCATAAAACTATCGTTATATGAACATTCTTGCGAAAAGTGGAGGTGTAGCATAATATGATTTCATTCTTTTAAACCACACCAACATGAAAGAATTAATCATTTTAAAGGCTTTCATAAAACAGCCAAAAGAGTGTCAAGTGTCACTTTAAAATTTATCAACGTGGCACAATTAAGATTCCCGTGTGGAGTTAATTTGCTTACCTTAAACTGGCCACGCGTATTGAGTTACACCAAAACATTCGCCGCTGTGGGAAACAATAAATAATTTTAAGAAAATCAACTTACATTTAAAATTCTTAAAAAACATTCCCACAGTGAAAAAGTATATAAGCTGAGTTAATTTTAAGAACTAAATTAATCTGAATTCTAAAGCAATTGACAGAGCACGCGTTGCTACATTGCTTTTAATAAAGGATTACATTTTTTATAAAAATCAAGATAAATTTTGATTTTTTATTTTCATTTAAATTTTTGGGTTTATAATATCAACGAAAATTTAATTTTATTAATTGCAATTGGGAGAAATACGTTCACGTTTGACAATTGCTCCCGTATAACTTTGCCTAAGGCAATCACTTAGTAGCTAATAAATGACAAATTATAATAGATACGATTATGACATTTACTATAAAGACGTTGCACAATATCGTTGTTTTGCGTGATAGCGCCTAAAACAAACTTTCAACAAATGTATTTCTGATCTCTTGAAAAGTTCGGCATTGAAAATGGGCGAACTCGGTTCACATTTAGTGAAATCTGCTATATAGCCCCGGCCGGGAATCACTTTAATGCTGATAAATTAAATAACATTAAAATTGCACATCAACAACTAGAGCAAAACTTTCCACACATCCATCGGGCAGATCGGAGGAACAATACATCCCAAATATTATTGATCTAGATGATGACGCCACCGAAAAGCTTTTCGTTTTCCGACTCTTAATTTTAAAGATTCTTTGCATATAATACTAGCATAACCAAGGCTAGGAATTACATTAGTATGAACAAAAGAAAATTAATATACATATCAAGCATTTGTGTTGGGCTCAACTAAGTAATCAGAAACCATATTATATATATATATATATATATATATATATATATATATATATATATATATATATATATATATATATATATATATATATATATATATATATATATATATATATATATATATATAATATTAATACGCAAGCACCCATTTATTATCCCCTTTTACGCTTTAATTATACATACATTTCTGGAAAATTTTATACCATTTGAAAGATATTTTTCCGTAGATCAGACGAATCTATATTTTATTAAAATCGGTTCAGTTTTAAAAAATCGGTTTGATATTTAAAAATCTTACTAACACAATAAAGAAAACTCACATGCATATGAAATTCACTATTAAGAATCAAACAAAAGAAATTGTATGCAAACATGTTTTCTTTTGTGTTTATTATTTTTGGTGAGTGATGAGAATAAAAGAGTACATTTGTGGGGAGATAGTGGTAGACAAAGACAAAAATAAAGAGTATTTTATTACAATTAAATAAATGTTTTTGTTTAGTAAAATAATAGCAACAAAAATTATTGGTATTGTTATTATTATTTGTGGTGAGGGAGTGAAAGACAAAATTAGTATTTTTGAAGATTTGACAAAATAAGTGCATACAATGTAAACCTTTCAAATTTGAATTATTTGAAGTTAAAATTTTATGGAATTTTGTTTTTTGTGTTGGTTTATTGGGATCTTCGAGTGATTGAGGGATAAATATTGTGTTAAAAAATTAAATAATATTGCAGGGAAGGGCACGCATGAGGTCATTAAGAGCAATTTTACAATGCCAATATTTTTAAGAGTCACAGTAGTAAAGAGTTGGATAAGAACATTGTGACTTATACCCAAAAAGTATGTTACCGATTAAAAAAACAGTCTTTTGAAGGAAAGTTTATAATAATTACAGATTATTATCAAGAAAATTAATTAAATGATCGGTCTGAATCAAATGTAAATTCAAAACTGATTAATGTTTAGAAAATGCTATAACATCAGGAAGGAATATTAAAAGGCAAATCTTGCATTGCGACTGGAATGGATTCCAAGTACTTCGTGGTTCTCGCAGTTAATTATGCAGTAAAATGATAATAAATTTGAAATATTAGGATCTTTATTAAAAAGATCAATAAGACCTTGATTTCTCCATCATTTTTGTCAGTCCGTTAGTAACGCTTACAAGTTTATCTGTTCATCACTTCAATGAACGCTGTTTTGACATCGATAACGCAAGTTGTTTTGATAGGAGGTACTAAGTCTAACACTTTTTCCTTCTCATTCACTTCTGAAGATGCAAAAACGGTTTATTATGGAATGCTCTGATTGTGATGAGTTGTTTTTTAAAGAGAAGTAGCACTCAGGCAAATACTACCTATACAATTGCGTATAGAGGATATACGAATTGGGTAACCTTCTTTGGAAAGGGGATATTAGAGAAGAGAAAGGTGATGAAAGGGAGAGATAAAGCAACACTGTAATTGCACATCATATTTTTTTTAGAACAGTGAAGTTGCGCCATTTGTTGTTATTTAGACACATTTTTTTGTTTTACAGCCAATTTTATTTATTTTTCGTAGACGGCGAAGATGCTGAAGGTAACTAATAATGGAAGATGCTGAGGTAACTAATAATTTAAATTCTGTTATCATTGACTTCCAGTGGAGCCTAGGGGCCTTAAATTTAATAGAAATTAATAATTACAGAAATTGTTGTTGCCGAGACCGGGGATCGAACCCAGGGAAATTTGTATTCACAATGAACTAGATGACGGTCGATTGTGTCGACCGCAGGATACGCTAGTATATATCAAAATGGATGTGTATGCAACGTATGGACTCCAAAACGGCTGGGCCGAATCTTGAGAACACCCCGGGGGGTGACACTACGAAGTATGATTTTTGATCTTCGATCGGCGGGCGGATAGGCGTGGCAAAATCCAATTTTCATATTGTACCACTAATGTTTGCTTAGGGCCAGCAATGCGGACCGGGTCAGCTAGTTATCAATAAATTCTTATGATTTTGTACTTTACTTTTGGAACACCATTGGTGAAGGGTACCACTATTACTTGATTTAATTATATTTTTCTCACATAACTTCACTAAAACTACCAAGTCTATAAAATGTCTGTTATGATTGGAATAATTCGAATATAATTCAAACAAGTTTTAAATTTATTTAAGGTAATAATAAATTAAAAACAGTATAACCTACTTGACACTACCTCCGCAACTGTTATGAGCTACGCTTTTTATATGATATCTTACTTTTTATTTTCCTAAGGCATTGTGCCAAAAATATTTTTTGTTACAATTTTTTTGTGTTGACAAGTTGGTATGAATGAAAATAATACTTGTACTTAATGTTCTTGTAACAATGTTGCAACACTATACAATTGTTGCAACAAGATAAAATTGTACAAAAAATGAAAACCTGAAAGAAAACAAAAACTATGCAACGCAAATAATATGCTCTACTAAGCGTTTCATTTCGTTTTGAAAGTAAATTTTTTTTCACAAAATTTGTAATAAATTTGAGGAAATAAAATAATAAGACGACGAATAAATGGCGAAATGAGTTTTCGCAATAAATGCATATGTATATCTTTTATTAATGTATACTTCAAAATTACAATACTAAATAAAAATAAAGAAAAATGAGTTATTTAAATATTAGCCTAATAAGAAACTTTGAGCGTATGATTAATATACAACTCCAGCTTTAATGAAATAATAATCATACGCTCCATATAATTAATATATGAATTGAAATTAATAAGTTAGACAGAATTGCGTTTATTATATTCATATATAATATAAAACTATTCAAGTTTGACAGATATTTCTAATTTACATAAAGTATTCAACTAATTCAATATTTTTTTCCTTAAATCAAAGTAGATATAAATTGTTATAAACTAGTCGAAATCGGAACTTTAAATTTGCATGTTGATAAAGTCATAGACTAAGACATAGACTAAGACATAGACTGAGACATAGACTAAGACATAGACTAAGACATAGACTAAGACATAGACTAAGACATAGACTAAGACATAAACTAAGACAATTACTAAGACATAGACTAAGACATAGACTAAGACATAGATTAAGACATAGATTAAGACATAGACTAAGACATAGACTAAGACATAGACTAAGACATAGACTAAGACATAGACTAAGACATAAACTTAGACATTGACTAAGATATAGAATAAGACATAGACTAAGACATAGACTAAGACCTAGACTAAGACATAGACTAAGACATAGACTAAGACATAGACTAAGACATAGACTAAGACATAGACTAAGACATAGACTAAGACATAGACTAAGACATAGACTAAGACATTGACTAAGACATAGACTAAGACATAGACTAAGACATAGACTAAGACATAGACTAAGATATAGAATAAGACATAGACTAAGACATAGACTAAGACATAGACTAAGACATAGACTAAGACATAGACTAAGACATAGACTAAGACATAGACTAAGACATAGACTAAGACATAGACTAAGACATAGACTAAGACATAGACTAAGACATAGACTTAGACATAGACTAAGACATAGACTAAGACATAGACTAGGAGATTTCGATATAATATTTTTCTATTGAAAATTTTGGACATAAAATTTTTCTATAGAAAATTTTGGATATAAAATTTATCTATAGAAAATTTTAGATATTTTTCGATACAAAATTTTTCTATTGAAAATATTCAATGTAAAATTTTTCAAAAAGGTTTAATTACAAATTTTGCTATAGAACATTTTTAAAATAAAATTTTTCGGTACACAATTTTTCGGCATAAAGTTTCTCTATAGAAAATTTTTGATATAAAATGTTTCTATGGAAAATTTCCGATATAAAATTTTTCTATCGAAAATTTTTGATATAAAATTTTTCTATCGAAAATTTTTGATATAAAATTTTTGTAGAGAAAACTTTCCATGTAAAATTTTTTTTAGAGAAAATTATCGATTTAAATTTTTTTTAGAGAAAATTATCGATTTAAATTTTTTTCAAAGAAAATTTTCGATGTAAATTTTTTTTAGAGGAAATTTTTGATTTAAACATTTTTTTAGAGGAAATTTTTGATATAGAAAATATTCGATATAAATTTTACTAAAAACTCTATAATATCACGATATTTGACTTCCGTATTCCATATATTATTGATTTGCCTTATGGTCGTTTTGAAAAATCCCACAAAAAAGAAAGTATATCGCTTCTCTCACTCTAATTCGGAAAAAATAATTATAGAGTTTAACCAATTAAAGAAAGCTAAGACATACACGTGCTCATGTGAGTTTATTACTGGTCTTTTATAAAAAACGTATTGAAGATTTTATGGAAAGGTATTCCAGAACATGTTCGATTTTAAGCTTCACCTCCTCCAAAAAGGTGACAAAGCAACTGTAAAGTCTTTGGTGGTAGTTCTTTCGCAAAAAGTCGATAATTTTATGAATACCGAATAATAAATTAACCTTTGAATTTTTAATGAATTTGTAAAATATACCAATGAATTTGCGTATTTTGAATAGTTTTTATATTTCACGGTTTTGAGTTTTATTAAACTTAATGCAACTACAAATTTCCTTCAGAACATTCTTTAGACTAAACATAGACTAGGACAGAGACTAAGACTTAGACATTCTTCTTCTTCTGTTATCCTTGACTCCCAGTGGAGCATAGGGCCACCTTAGACATATACATAGAAAATAAGCTTATACCTTATATTGAAAATTGTATGCAATTACACTTAGATTTTGGATGGTACCAACTTTTCTTTCCTAATAACTGAAATTGATGTATCAAAGTTATAGACTTTAAACAATTTAAATTGACCTCTAAATAAGTTAATTTATAATATATCAGTTATATTAAAAACTTTTTCAATTCACTTTCAAAGAAAATCGCAAAATCTTAAACTTTTAACCCCCCGCTAAAAACATTTTACTCTGCCAAATAAAAAATATATTTAAAATTTATTTGCTTTTATAAAAATCGTTTAAAAATGTTTTTGTATTTTCTATTATAAAAAAAAGATAAGAAGAAAATGCAACACAGTAACAATATTTGGCAAAGCGCATTCAATTGAGCATATTGCCAATGTAACATTTTACACCAGTTTTTTGTTTGTAGCCAAAAACAAAAAAACAAAATTGCACACAATTTGGTTTTTCTTTAGAATTTTTCTACATATAACAAAATATTTGTCTATTTATTTCAAACTATTTTCGAAAAATAAAAAATGTTCACAGGAAAAGAGAAATCACCTACTCGTCGTTTAGGTTCATATATAGATTCAAAGATTTATGGTCTGCCTTTAAAGATTTATATGTTTTACAACTTCTTTCAAATATGTTTTTCGAAAACAAAAAAAAAACAAGACTAAACTTAAACTCTGTATAAAATAGTGAATTTTGCTTTTGGATCATTTTGTATAAAAACTTTTATATGTAGGTCTATGGCTGTTAACAACCCAGCGAGTATTTTTCTTAGTTTCATAAGTAAGATGAGAAGTATCATTTGATTTTTTTGTATATTATAAGTTTTGCTGGGTTATAAGAATAATGTTATTTTCAAAAGTGGTTGGTTTTTTTTTCTATATTGTAGTTTTATATTTTAGTTCTTTGAAGGCATATTATTATTAGGGGTGGTTTAGTTTTATAGTGTGCTCCAAAGAGGAGGATGCTTTAAAGATTGTCACATATTTATGATATGGCTATAGAAGATGGTTGAGAGATTCGAATAGAAGCCGGTATATATTTATATATGAATGGATACGCAGGAATATACAAAAGAACCGCTAACTATATAAGTTTAATATGTTGGCTTGTATTTTTTCTGCTTAGGCCCCTACTACGAGAAAGGAAGTGAACTTGACTAAATCTTTTCCTTGGTTTTCCTAAAGCCACTTGGATAGTTGAATTGGGGATCTAGTAAATGTATTAGTCTATATCTTAGTCTATGTCTTAGTCTATGTCTTAGTCTATGTCTTAGTCTATGTCTTAGTCTATGTCTTAGTCTATGTCTTAGTCTATGTCTTAGTCTATGTCTTAGTCTATGTCTTAGTCTATGTCTTAGTCTATGTCTTAGTCTATGTCTTAGTCTATGTCTCAGTCTATGTCTTAGTCTATGTCTTAGTCTATGTCTTAGTCTATGTTTTAGTCTATGTCTTAGTCTATGTCTTTGTCTATGTCTTAGTCTATGTCTTAGTCTATGTCTTAGTCTATGTCTTAGTCTATGTCTTAGTCTATGTCTTAGTCTATGTCTTAGTCTATGTCTTAGTCTATGTCTTAGTCTATGTCTTAGTTTATGTCTTAGTTTATGTCTTAATCTATGTCTTAGTCTATGTCTTAGTCTATGTCTTAGTCTACGTCTTAGTCTATGTCTTAGTCTATGTCTTAGTCTATGTCTTAGTCTATGTCTTAGTCTATGTCTTAGTCTATGTCTAAGTCTATGTCTTAGTCTATGTCTTAGTCTATGTCTTAGTCTACGTCTTAGTCTATGTCTTAGTCTATGTCTTAGTCTATGTCTTAGTCTATGTCTAAGTCTATGTCTTAGTCTATGTCTTAGTCTATGTCTTAGTCTATGTCTTAGTCTATGTCTTAGTCAATGTCTTAGTCAATGTCTTAGTCTATGTTTTAGACTATGTCTTAGTCTATGTCTTAGTCTATGTCTTAGTCTATGTCTTAGTCTATGTCTTAGTCTATGTCTTAGTCTATGTCTTAGTCTTTGTCTTAGTCTATGTCTTAGTCTATGTCTTAGTCTATGTCTTAGTCTATGTCTTAGTCTATGTCTTAGTCTATGTCTATGTCTTAGACTATGTCTTAGTCTATGTCTTAGTCTATGTCTTAGTCTATGTCTTAGTCTATGTCTTAATCTATGTCTTAGTCTATGTCTTAGTCTGTGTCTAAGTCTATATCTAAGTCTATATCTTAGTCGATGTCTTATTCTATATCTTAGTCTATGTCTTATTCTATATCTTAGTCTATGTCTTAGTATATGTCTTAGTCTATGTCTTAGTCTATGTCTTAGTCTATGTCTTAGTCTATGTCTTAGTCTATGTCTTAGTCTATGTCTTAGTCTATGTCTTAGTCTATGTCTTATTCTATATCTTAGTCTATGTCTTAGTATATGTCTTAGTCTATGTCTTAGTCTATGTCTTAGTCTATGTCTTAGTCTATGTCTTAGTCTATGTCTTAGTCTATGTCTTAGTCTATGTCTTAGTCTATGTCTTAGTCTATGGTTAGTCTATGTCTTAGTCTATGTCTTAGTCTATGTCTTAGTCTATGTCTTAGTCTATGTCTTAGTCTATGTCTTAGTCTATGTCTTAGTCTATGTCTTAGTCTATGTCTTAGTCTATGTCTTAGTCTATGTCTTAGTCTATGTTTTAGTCTATGTCTTAGTCTATGTCTTAGTCTATGTCTTAGTCTATGTCTTAGTCTATGTCTTATTCTATGTCTTAGTCTATGTCTTAGTCTATGTCTTAGTTTATGTCTTAGTTTATGTCTTAATCTATGTCTTAGTCTATGTCTTAGTCTATGTCTTAGTCTATGTCTTAGTCTATGTCTTAGTCTATGTCTTAGTCTATGTCTTAGTCTATGTCTTAGTCTATGTCTTAGTCTATGTCTTAGTCTATGTCTTAGTCTATGTCTTAGTCTATGTCTTAGTCTATGTCTTAGTCTATGTCTTAGTCTACGTCTTAGTCTATGTCTTAGTCTATGTCTTAGTCTATGTCTTAGTCTATGTCTTAGTCTATGTCTTAGTCTATGTCTTAGTCTATGTCTTAGTCTATGTCTTAGTCTATGTCTTAGTCAATGTCTTAGTCTATGTCTTAGTCTATGTTTTAGACTATGTCTTAGTCTATGTCTTAGTCTATGTCTTAGTCTATGTCTTAGTCTATGTCTTAGTCTATGTCTTAGTCTTTGTCTTAGTTTATGTCTTAGTCTATGTCTTAGTCTATGTCTTAGTCTATGTCTTAGTCTATGTCTTAGTCTATGTCTTAGTCTATGTCTTAGTCTATGTCTTAGTCTATGTCTTAGTCTATGTCTTAGTCTATGTCTTAGTCTATGTCTTAGTCTATGTCTTAGTCTATGTCTATGTCTTAGTCTATGTCTTAGTCTATGTCTTAGTCTATGTCTTAGTCTATGTCTTAGTCTATGTCTTAATCTATGTCTTAGTCTATGTCTTAGTCTGTGTCTAAGTCTATATCTAAGTCTATATCTTAGTCGATGTCTTAGTCTATGTTTTAGACTATGTCTTAGTCTATGTCTTAGTCTATGTCTTAGTCTATGTCTTAGTCTATGTCTTAGTCTATGTCTTAGTCTTTGTCTTAGTCTATGTCTTAGTCTATGTCTTAGTCTATGTCTTAGTCTATGTCTTAGTCTATGTCTTAGTCTATGTCTTAGTCTATGTCTTAGTCTATGTCTTATTCTATATCTTAGTCTATGTCTTAGTCTATGTCTTAGTGTATGTCTTAGTCTATGTCTTAGTCTATGTCTTAGTATATGTCTTAGTCTATGTCTTAGTCTATGTCTTAGTCTATGTCTTAGTCTATGTCTTAGTCTATGTCTTAGTCTATGTCTTAATCTATGGTTAGTCTATGTCTTCGTCTATGTCTTAGTCTATGTCTTAGTCTATGTCTTAGTCTATGTCTTAGTCTATGTCTTAGTCTATGTCTTAGTCTATGTCTTAGTCTATGTCTTAGTCTATGTCTTAGTCTATGTCTTAGTCTATGTCTTAGTCTATGTCTTAGTCTATGTCTTAGTCTATGTCTTAGTCTATGTCTTAGTCTATGTCTTAGTCTATGTCTTAGTCTATGTCTTAGTCTATGTCTTAGTCTATGTCTTAGTCTATGTCTTAGTCTATGTCTTATTCTATGTCTTAGTCTATGTCTTAGTCTATGTCTTAGTTTATGTCTTAGTTTATGTCTTAGTCTATGTCTTAGTCTATGTCTTAGTCTTTGTCTTAGTCTATGTCTTAGTCTATGTCTTAGTCTATGTCTTAGTCTATGTCTTAGTCTATGTCTTAGTCTATGTCTATGTCTTAGTCTATGTCTTAGTCTATGTCTTAGTCTATGTCTTAGTCTATGTCTTAGTCTATGTCTTAGTCTATGTCTTAGTCTATGTCTTATTCTATGTCTTAGTCTATGTCTTAGTCTATGTCTTAGTCTATGTCTTAGTATATGTCTTTGTCTATGTCTTAGTCTATGTCTTAGTCTATGTCTTAGTCTATGTTTTAGTCTATGTCGTAGTCTATGTCGTAGTCTATGTCTTAGTCTATGTCTTAGTCTATGTCTTAGTCTATGTCTTAGTCTATGTCTTAGTCTATGTCTTAGTCTATGTCTTAGTCTATGTCTTAGTCTATGTCTTAGTCTATGTCTTAGTCTATGTCTTAGTCTATGTCTTAGTCTATGTCTTAGTCTTAGTCTATGTCTTAGTCTATGTCTTAGTCTATGTCTTATTCTATGTCTTAGTCTATGTCTTAGTCTATGTCTTAGTCTATGTCTTAGTCTATGTCTTAGTCTATGTCTTAGTCTATGTCTTAGTCTATGTCTTAGTCTATGTCTTAGTCTATGTCTTAGTCTATGTCTTAGTCTATGTCTTAGTCTATGTCTTAGTTTATGTCTTAGTCTATGTCTTAGTCTATGTCTTAGTCTATATCTTAGTCTATGGCTTAGTCTATGTCTTAGTCTATGTCTTAGTCTATGTCTTAGTCTATGTCTTAGTCTATGTCTTAGTCTATGTCTTAGTCTATGTCTTAGTCTATGTCTTAGTCTATGTCTTAGCCTATGTCTTAGTCTATGTCTTAGTCTATGTCTTAGTCTATGTCTTAGTCTATGTCTTAGTCTATGTCTTAGTCTATGTCTTAGTCTATGTCTTAGTCTATGTCTTAGTCTATGTCTTAGTCTATGTCTTAGTCTATGTCTTAGTCTATGTCTTAGTCTATGTCTTAGTCTATGTCTTAGTCTATGTCTTAGTCGATGTCTTAGTCTATGTCTTAGTCAATGTCTTAGTCTATGTCTTAGTCTATGTTTTAGACTATGTCTTAGTCTATGTCTTTGTCAATGTCTTAGTCTATGTCTTAGTCTATGTTTTAGACTATGTCTTAGTCTATGTCTTAGTCTATGTCTTAGTCTATGTCTTAGTCTATGTCTTAGTCTATGTCTTAGTCTATGTCTTAGTCTATGTCTTAGTCTATGTCTTAGTCTATGTCTTAGTCTATGTCTTAGTCTATGTCTTAGTCTATGTCTTAGTCTATGTCTTAGTCTATGTCTTAGTCTATGTCTTAGTCTATGTCTTAGTCTATGTCTTAGTCTATGTCTTAGTCTATGTCTTAGTCTATGTCTTAGTCTATGTCTTAGTCTATGTCTTAGTCTATGTCTTAGTCTATGTCTTAGTCTATGTCTTAGTCTATGTCTTAGTCTATGTCTTAGTCTATGTCTTAGTCTATGTCTTAGTCTATGTCTTAGTCTATGTCTTATTCTATGTCTTAGTCTATGTCTTAGTCTATGTCTTAGTCTATGTCTTAGTCTATGTCTTAGTCTATGTCTTAGTCTATGTCTTAGTCTATGTCTAGTCTATGTCTTTGTCTATGTCTAGTCTATGTCTTAGTCTATGTCTTAGTCTATGTCTTAGTCTATGTCTTAGTCTATGTCTTATTCTATGTCTTAGTCTATGTCTTAGTCTATGTCCAGTCTATGTCTTAGTCTATGTCTTAGTCTATGTCTTAGTCTATGTCTTAGTCTATGTCTTAGTCTATGTCTTAGTCTATGTCTTAGTCTATGTCTTAGTCTATGTCTTAGTCTATGTCTTAGTCTATGTCTTAGTCTATGTCTTAATCTATGTCTTAGTCTATGTCTTAGTCCATGTCTTAGTCTATATCTTAGTCTATGTCTTAATCTATGTTTAAGTCTATATCTTAGTCGATGTCTTAGTCTATTTATGTCTTAGTATATGTCTTAGTCTATGTCTTAGTCTATGTCTTAGTCTATGTCTTAGTCTATGTCTTAGTCTATGTCTTAGTCTATGTCTTAGTCTATGTCTTAGTCTATGTCTTAGTCTATGTCTTAGTCTATGTCTTAGTCTATGTCTAGTCTATGTCTTAGTCTATGTCTTAGTTTATGTCTTAATCTATGTCTTAGTCTATGTCTTTGTCTATGTCTTAGTCTATGTCTTATTCTATGTCTTAGTCTATGTCTTAGTCTATGTCTTAGTCTATGTCTTATTCTATGTCTTAGTCTATGTCTTAGTCTATGTCTTAGTCTATGTCTTAGTCTATGTCTTAGTCTATGTCTTAGTCTATGTCTTAGTCTATGTCTTAGTCTATGTCTAGTCTATGTCTTTGTCTATGTCTAGTCTATGTCTTAGTCTATGTCTTAGTCTATGTCTTAGTCTATGTCTTAGTCTATGTCTTATTCTATGTCTTAGTCTATGTCTTAGTCTATGTCCAGTCTATGTCTTAGTCTATGTCTTAGTCTATGTCTTAGTCTATGTCTTAGTCTATGTCTTAGTCTATGTCTTAGTCTATGTCTTAGTCTATGTCTTAGTCTATGTCTTAGTCTATGTCTTAGTCTATGTCTTAGTCTATGTCTTAGTCTATGTCTTAGTCTATGTCTTAGTCTATGTCTTAGTCTATGTCTTAGTCTATGTCTTAGTCTATGTCTTAGTCTATGTCTTAGTCTATGTCTAGTCTATGTCTTTGTCTATGTCTAGTCTATGTCTTAGTCTATGTCTTAGTCTATGTCTTAGTCTATGTCTTATTCTATGTCTTAGTCTATGTCTTAGTCTATGTCCAGTCTATGTCTTAGTCTATGTCTTAGTCTATGTCTTAGTCTATGTCTTAGTCTATGTCTTAGTCTATGTCTTAGTCTATGTCTTAGTCTATGTCTTAGTCTATGTCTTAGTCTATGTCTTAGTCTATGTCTTTGTCTATGTCTTAGTCTATGTCTTATTCTATGTCTTAGTCTATGTCTTAGTCTATGTCTTAGTCTATGTCTTACTCAATGTCGATGTCTATTTCCTTGCTTATGTCTTATTCTATGTCTTATTTTTTGTCAATGTCTATGTCTTAGTCTATGTTTAGTATAAGTATTATTGCTAGTAGAACAAACTATAAGTGAATTGTCGATTGATTAATTAGTTTAATAGTTGAAGATTTCATTTTACAACAACATATTTATACAAAATATCTCTGTATATTATTTTTATGAAATGTGGTTTAGTTGGTTAGATAACAGTATTAAATATTTATTAAATAATGTGACTGGATATTTTTTGTAGATAATGTTTTACATACAAGATTAAAGTTTACTTTAATTTAAAGACTTTGGGCAATTAGTTTTGGTTTTTAAGAAATTTGTCAATCATTACATGAATTGTTTACAAACATAAGAATATTAAAAGAAGTTTAAAGAACTTTTTTAAAGAAAGAAATTAAGGTTTCGTGTATGGTTATTTACTTTTTAAAGTGTAATACAAAATGATAAGTGCTCAAATTAAAAAGAAGTCACAATTTAATACAAATTAAAACAAACACTAGACTATTTTGTTCCCTTATTTGGTCAACCGTCCCGAACCATATCGGTTAATTGATTCTTTAAACACAATCACGACAGCAGGCCACACGAACACCGACTCCAAAAGCCATTTGCTACTTTTTATATGAAATTTTTCAAAAATTCACTTTTATAGGAAATTTTTCAAAAATTCACTTTTATAAGAAATTTTTCAAAAATTTATTTGTTAGAGGAAATTTTTCAAAAATTTAGTTTTTATGGGAACTTTTTCAAAAATTTACTTTTTATAGGAAATTTTTCAAAAATTTACTTTTTATAGGAAATCTCTCAAAAATTTACTTTTTATAGGAAATTTTTCAAAAATTCACCTTTATAGGAAATTTTTCAAAAATTTACTTGTTAGAGGAAACTTTTGAAAAATTTACTTTTTATTAGAAATTTTTCAAATATTTACTTTTATAAGAAATTTGTAGGAAATTTTCAAAAATTAATATTTTATATGAAATTTTTGAAAAATTTACTTTTTATAGGACATTTTTCAAAAATTTACTTTCTATAGGAAATTTTTCAAAAATTTACTTTCTATAGGAAATTTTTCAAAAATTTACGTTTTATAGAAAATTTTTCACAAATTTGGGTTTTATAGAAAATTTGTCAAAAATTTCCGTTTTATAGGAAATTTTTCAAAAATTTGCGTTTATAGGAAATTTTTCAAAAATTTACTTTTATAGGAATTTTTTTTAAAAATTTACTTTTAATAGCAAATTTTTTAAAAATTTACTTTTTATAGGAAATTTTTCAAAAATTTACTTTTTATAGAAAATTTTTAAAAAATTTACTTTTTATAGGAAATTTTTCAAAAACTTACTTTTTATAGGAAATTTTTCAAAAATTTACTTTTTATAGGAAATTTTATTAAAAATTTACTTTTTATAGGAAATTTTTCAAAAATTTACTTTTTATAGGAAATTTTTCAAAAATTTACTTTTTATAGGAAATTTTTCAAAAATTTTGTTTTTTAGGAAATTTTTCAAAAAATTACTTTCTATAGGAAATTTTTCAAAAATTTACTTTTTATAGGAAATTTTTCAAAAATTTACTTTTTATAGGAAATTTTTCAAAAATTTACTTTTTATAGGTAATTTTTCAAAAATTTACTTTTTATAGGAAATTTTTCAAAAATTTACTTTTTATAGGAAATTTTTCAAAAATTTACTTTTTATAGGAAATTTTCAAAAATTTACTTTATATAGGAAATTTTTCAAAAATTTACTTTTTATAGGAAATTTTTTAAAAATTTACTATTTATAGGAAATTTTTCAAAAATTTACTTTTATAGGCAATTTTTCAAAAATTTACGTTTTATAGAAAATTTTTCACAAATTTGGGTTTTATAGAAAATTTGTCAAAAATTTCCGTTTTATAGGAAATTTTTCAAATATTTACTTTTATAAGA
Organism: Stomorhina lunata; assembly: GCA_933228675.1. Lineage (NCBI taxonomy): Eukaryota > Metazoa > Arthropoda > Insecta > Diptera > Rhiniidae > Stomorhina > Stomorhina lunata. The sequence continues at coordinate 46,416,918 of OW121744.1, forward strand.
AATTTGTAGGAAATTTTCAAAAATTAATATTTTATATGAAATTTTTGAAAAATTTACTTTTTATAGGACATTTTTCAAAAATTTACTTTCTATAGGAAATTTTTCAAAAATTTACATTCTATAAGAAATTTTTCAAAGATTTACTTTTTATAGAAAATTTTTGAAAAATTTACTTTTTATAGGAAATTTTTCAAAAATTTACTTTTACGGGCAATTTTTCAAAAATTTACGTTTTATAAAAAATTTTTCACAAATTTGGGTTTTATAGAAAATTTGTCAAAAATTTCCATTTTATAGGAAATTTTTCAAAAATTTGCGTTTATAGGAAATTTTTCAAAAATTTACTTTTATAGGAATTTTTTTTTTAAATTTACTTTTTATAGCAAATTTTTCAAAAATTTACTTTTTATAGGAAATTTTTCAAAAATTTACTTTTTATAGGAAATTTTTCAAAAATTTACTTTTTATAGGAAATTTTTCAAAAATTTTGTTTTTTAGGAAATTTTTCAAAAAATTACTTTCTATAGGAAATTTTTCAAAAATTTACTTTTTATAGGAAATTTTTCAAAAATTTACTTTTATAGGAAATTTTTCAAAAATTTACTTTTATAGGAAATTTTTCAAAAATTTACTTTTTATAGGAAATTTTTCAAAAATTTACTTTTACGGGCAATTTTTCAAAAATTTACGTTTTATAGAAAATTTTTCACAAATTTGGGTTTTATAGAAAATTTGTCAAAAATTTCCATTTTATAGGAAATTTTTCAAAAATTTGCGTTTATAGGAAATTTTTCAAAAATTTACTTTTATAGGAATTTTTTTTTTAAATTTACTTTTTATAGCAAATTTTTCAAAAATTTACTTTTTATAGAAAATTTTTAAAAAATTTACTATTTATAGGAAATTTTTGAAAAATTTACTTTTTATAGGAAATTTTTCAAAAATTTACTTTTATAGGCAATTTTTCAAAAATTTACGTTTTATAGAAAATTTTTCACAAATTTGGGTTTTATAGAAAATTTGTCAAAAATTTCCGTTTTATAGGAAATTTTTCAAAAATTTGCGTTTTATAGAAAATTTTTCAAAAATTTGCGTTTTATAGAAAATTTTAAGAAAATTTGCGTTTTATAGAAAATTTTTAAAAAATTTACTTTTTATAGGAAATTTTTCAAAAATTTACTTTTTATAGGAAATTTTTCAAAAATTTACTTTTTATAGGAAATTTTTCAAAAATTTTGTTTTTTAGGAAATTTTTCAAAAAATTACTTTCTATAGGAAATTTTTCAAAAATTTACTTTTTATAGGAAATTTTTCAAAACTTTACTTTTTATAGGAAATTTTTCAAAAATTTACTTTTTATAGGTAATTTTTCAAAAATTTACTTTTTATAGGAAATTTTTTAAAAATTTACTTTTTATAGGAAATTTTTCAAAAATTTACTTTTTATAGGAAATTTTCAAAAATTTACTTTATATAGGAAATTTTTCAAAAATTTACTTTTTATAGGAAATTTTTTAAAAATTTACTATTTATAGGAAATTTTTCAAAAATTTACTTTTATAGGCAATTTTTCAAAAATTTACTATTTATAGGAAATTTTTCAAAAATTTACTTTTATAGGCAATTTTTCAAAAATTTACTTTTTATAGGAAATTTTTTAAAAATTTACTATTTATAGGAAATTTTTCAAAAATTTACTTTTATAGGAAATTTTTCAAAAATTTGCGTTTTATAGGAAATTTTTCAAATATTTACTTTTATAAGAAATTTGTAGGAAATTTTCAAAAATTAATATTTTATATGAAATTTTTCAAAAATTTACTTTTTATAGGACATTTTTCAAAAATTTACATTCTATAAGAAATTTTTCAAAGATTTACTTTTTATAGAAAATTTTTGAAAAATTTACTTTTTATAGGAAATTTTTCAAACATTTACTTTTACGGGCAATTTTTCAAAAATTTACGTTTTATAGAAAATTTTTCACAAATTTGGGTTTTATAGAAAATTTGTCAAAAATTTCCATTTTATAGGAAATTTTTCAAAAATTTGCGTTTATAGGAAATTTTTCAAAAATTTACTTTTATAGGAATTTTTTTTTTTAAATTTACTTTTTATAGCAAATTTTTCAAAAATTTACTTTTTATAGGAAATTTTTCAAAAATTTACTTTTTATAGGAAATTTTTCAAAAATTTACTTTTTATAGGAAATTTTTCAAAAATTTTGTTTTTTAGGAAATTTTTCAAAAAATTACTTTCTATAGGAAATTTTTCAAAAATTTACTTTTTATAGGAAATTTTTCAAAAATTTTCTTTCTATAGGAAATTTTTCAAAAATTTACTTTTTATAGGAAATTTTTCAAAAATTTACTTTTTATAGGTAATTTTTCAAAAATTTACTTTTTATAGGAAATTTTTCAAAAATTTACTTTTTATAGGAAATTTTTCAAAAATTTACTTTTTATAGGAAATTTTCAAAAATTTACTTTATATAGGAAATTTTTCAAAAATTTACTTTTTATAGGAAATTTTTTAAAAATTTACTATTTATAGGAAATTTTTCAAAAATTTAAGATTTATAGGAAATTTTTGAAAAATTTACTTTTTATAGGAAATTTTTCAAAAATTTACTTTTATAGGCAATTTTTCAAAAATTTACGTTTTATAGAAAATTTTTCACAAATTTGGGTTTTATAGAAAATTTGTCAAAAATTTCCGTTTTATAGGAAATTTTTCAAATATTTACTTTTATAAGAAATTTGTAGGAAATTTTCAAAAATTAATATTTTATATGAAATTTTTGAAAAATTTACTTTTTATAGGACATTTTTCAAAAATTTACTTTCTATAGGAAATTTTTCAAAAATTTACATTCTATAAAAAATTTTTCAAAGATTTACTTTTTATAGAAAATTTTTGAAAAATTTACTTTTTATAGGAAATTTTTCAAAAATTTACTTTTACGGGCAATTTTTCAAAAATTTACGTTTTATAGAAAATTTTTCACAAATTTGGGTTTTATAGAAAATTTGTCAAAAATTTCCATTTTATAGGAAATTTTTCAAAAATTTGCGTTAATAGGAAATTTTTAAAAAATTTACTTTTTTAGGAATTTTTTTTTTTAATTTACTTTTTATAGCAAATTTTTCAAAAATTTACTTTTTATAGGAAATTTTTCAAAAATTTACTTTTTATAGGAAATTTTTCAAAAATTTACTTTTTATAGGAAATTTTTAAAAAAATTTTGTTTTTTAGGAAATTTTTCAAAAAATTACTTTCTATAGGAAATTTTTCAAAAATTTACTTTTTATAGGAAATTTTTCAAAAATTTACTTTTTATAGGAAATTTTTCAAAAATTTACTTTTTATAGAAAATTTTTCAAAAATTTACTTTTTGTAGAAAATTTTTCAAAAATTTACTTTTTATAGGAAATTTTTCAAAAACTTACTTTTTATATGAAATTTTTCAAAAATTTACATTTTATAGGAAATTTTTCAAAAATTTACTTTTTATAGGAAATTTTTCAAAAATTTACTTTTTATAGGAATTTTTTCGAAAATTTGCTTTTTATAGGATTTTTTTTTTTAAATTAGCTTTTTATAAGAATTTTGATATGAAAAATATGTGGCAAAATTTTTTGAAATAAAATAGTTAGTTTTATTTGTTTTAAAAGTGGATTAAGTCCCATATATTTTTCAATTAAAATTTTATCAATTTAATACATAAACATCCTCTATAGCTATAAAAAATTTCGAATGTCCCTTTTCTTCTAAACTTTTGATTTCTTGTCAAATATAAAATTCACTTAGTAAATGAATTCCAACTAAAAGTGCATTTTGTTTTAAGGATAAAATAAATAGTATTAAAATCTTTTAAGACACTTTCCTCTTAAACATTTACAGACATTCACTTTTAAGTGCACAAGTATTTAGTAAAGTGACAAAACTTAACTTTCATATAAAATATGTATCTATGAGGAGTGGAAGAATAAAAAAATTAAATTCACAAATACCGAAATGGCTGAATGCCAGAGAAAGAACCACAAAACTGAAAAAAAATCTACCTTAACTGATGGCGGTTTTACAGCACTGTGTGAAATGTGCTGTCATAAGAGTAAGAACCACAGTTTCACAAACTGTTCGCATACATTGAAAGATATATATATACAAATAAACATACCATCATAAAATACATCAGGAACGGAAACTGAGTAGTGGAAAGTAAAATATCCTTTAGCCAACCAACAGATCCAAATAAAGTATATATGTATATACCCGAACATATGTATGAACTTTCATAACTCTCCAAAAATAAATATATGTATGTATATAGAATGGAATTGAAAAGGTACATTTAGACAGGCATATGATACTCTACACCATACAATGAATGTCAAATCGATTAAAATGTTAACAAATCTAGGTTGAGACCTCAGTATCCAATCTTCGAAAAAGGTATTATGGCCAAAGGTCTTAAATTTATATATACATGTGTTGATACCACCAATATAAACTACTCTGCTATAGCTCACAAGGAATCGCCGCTGCATAATTTACACTTTATCTCTTGCTAAATATTCACTTTGTACAAGTATTTATGTTTCTTTCTATAAAAACATCTACATATACAAAGCAATTAGCACTTTTCGGTTGCCAAATGTCAGCCAAAAAGCAAAAATACTCACTCAACTTTGCAGGACATAAAAAGAACAACAAATTGAGAGAATGAAAAACCAGAAATGTGTTATATCCTGAATGAGACAGTTGTGACATATGGAATTCAGTAAATGAATTGTGTCAAGATGCAACAATATTACTTAAAGTACTTATGAGATTATTAGGCTTAAAAAATGGTTATAGTCATAGTCTAGTCATAGTCTAGTCATAGTCTAGTCATAGTCTAGTCATAGTCTAGTCATAGTCTAGTCATAGTCTAGTCATAGTCTAGTCATAGTCTAGTCATAGTCTAGCCATAGTCTAGTCATAGTCTAGTCATAGTCTAGTCATAGTCTAGTCATAGTCTAGTCATAGTCTAGTCATAGTCTAGTCATAGTCTAGTCATAGTCTAGTCATAGTCTAGTCATAGTCTAGTCATAGTCTAGTCATAGTCTAGTCATAGTCTAGTCATAGTCTAGTCATAGTCTAGTCATAGTCTAGTCATAGTCTAGTCATAGTCTAGTCATAGTCTAGTCATAGTCTAGTCATAGTCTAGTCATAGTCTAGTCATAGTCTAGTCATAGTCTAGTCATAGTCTAGTCATAGTCTAGTCATAGTCTAGTCATAGTCTAGTCATAGTCTAGTCATAGTCTAGTCATAGTCTAGTCATAGTCTAGTCATAGTCTAGCCATAGTCTAGTCATAGTCTAGTCATAGTCTAGTCATAGTCTAGTCATAGTCTAGTCATAGTCTAGTCATAGTCTAGTCATAGTCTAGTCATAGTCTAGTCATAGTCTAGTCATAGTCTAGTCATAGTCTAGTCATAGTCTAGTCATAGTCTAGTCATAGTCTAGTCATAGTCTAGTCATAGTCTAGTCATAGTCTAGTCATAGTCTAGTCATAGTCTAGTCATAGTCTAGTCATAGTCTAGTCATAGTCTAGTCATAGTCTAGTCATAGTCTAGTCATAGTCTAGTCATAGTCTAGTCATAGTCTAGTCATAGTCTAGTCATAGTCTAGTCATAGTCTAGTCATAGTCTAGTCATAGTCTAGTCATAGTCTAGTCATAGTCTAGTCATAGTCTAGTCATAGTCTAGTCATAGTCTAGTCATAGTCTAGTCATAGTCTAGTCATAGTCTAGTCATAGTCTAGTCATAGTCTAGTCATAGTCTAGTCATAGTCTAGTCATAGTCTAGTCATAGTCTAGTCATAGTCTAGTCATAGTCTAGTCATAGTCTAGTCATAGTCTAGTCATAGTCTAGTCATAGTCTAGTCATAGTCTAGTCATAGTCTAGTCATAGTCTAGTCATAGTCTAGTCATAGTCTAGTCATAGTCTAGTCATAGTCTAGTCATAGTCTAGTCATAGTCTAGTCATAGTCTAGTCATAGTCTAGTCATAGTCTAGTCATAGTCTAGTCATAGTCTAGTCATAGTCTAGTCATAGTCTAGTCATAGTCTAGTCATAGTCTAGTCATAGTCTAGTCATAGTCTAGTCATAGTCTAGTCATAGTCTAGTCATAGTCTAGTCATAGTCTAGTCATAGTCTAGTCATAGTCTAGTCATAGTCTAGTCATAGTCTAGTCATAGTCTAGTCATAGTCTAGTCATAGTCTAGTCATAGTCTAGTCATAGTCTAGTCATAGTCTAGTCATAGTCTAGTCATAGTCTAGTCATAGTCTAGTCATAGTCTAGTCATAGTCTAGTCATAGTCTAGTCATAGTCTAGTCATAGTCTAGTCATAGTCTGGTTATAGTCTAGTCATAGTCAAATCATAATCTAGTCATGGTGTAGACAATTTTTTTTTTTAAATTTGATTACATAACCTTTTTTAATTATTTATAAGAATTTTTAAAATTTGTTGTGTATTAAAGCTTAAAAATAGGCTCATCATAAAATTTTAATTAACGCCAAAATATGCAATAAAATAAAGCGTTTTCATAACTCGTTAATTAGTCGACTAATTGTTGTAAATACAGAATTTTGTGGCATGAGTGTAAGTATTTCGTCATACAACAAAAAGGCATTAACTGCAAAATGCATCTTAAATTCAGGGAAAACAAAAATTGTACTGCAATTACAGTACAATTAAATGCCACCGAAAAAATAATAAATAAATATATAGTAGAAGTCGAGACCGTCAATACAGAACAAGAACAATTGTCTGAAACGCAAATGCATGGCATGCAATACATGCACTCTTAGTCCTGGAAAGAATTAAAAAAAATAAACCCAAAAAATGACGGACTGTACATTTTACATTAACAACAAATATACAAAAAAAAATTCCTAGAATTTTTGTGTGTCATCTATATTTATATCTTTTTAACACACAATTATACGTATCATATGATATATGCAATTCATATTAAAACGAGAACCTACATAAATATTTCCTCGAAAACTGAAATAATCATCATACCAAGCCGTAGGTTATCTTCTAGCTACACCCAGTTTGCAGTTATTCTTTCCATTTTTATTATGATTGGATATTTTCTTTTAGGCCGGCAAGTGTAAATTATACATTCAAAATATGGGAACAGAAACGAAGAAATTAAAAAAGATTATATAGAATGGAATATTTCGTAAAATCAAATATTTAAGACTTTTTGGTAAAATGCTGGTGTTATTCAAAATTATGTAGTTGTACTAATGTTCAAATAATAAATGGAATTGCCAAAATAAAAGTTTGGCTAATTCTATTGTTCTCATTTGAAACATTTAAACTAAACAGTGGTATTTGGGGAATTTTTTAATATGAAAATACTTTGAATTTTTGCCGTTTTTGTACTTCAAAAGAATTTTTTGTTAATTCTGTTTGTTAAATATATTTACAACATTTTATATAGAAAAGTTAGCAGAAAAAACAAGTAAGGGTGTTATATTCAGATGTGTCAAATCTTATATACCTGCCACTAAGTGGTGTTAAATTTAGAAACATATCTCATATATTTACAAATTCAAAATGTGGACCTAAATGTTCTCAATCGCCTTAGAATTTCACAAGTATTCAGAATATGTATGCCTTTTGGTATTTGACCCAATATTGTGGAAGTTACAAACTGAATGATAACCTCAATATACCCCAAATTCGTTTTTTATTTAGGTATACAATATTTTTCATAGAAAAATATTTTTATCGAAAAATTTTTTTATCGAAAATTTTTCTATAGAAAAGAATTTTTATCGAAAATTTTTCTATAGAAAAATATTTTTATAGAAAATTTTTCTATAGAAAAATATTTTTATAGAAAATTTTTCTATAGAAAAGTATTTTTTAAGAAAATTTTTCGATAGAAAAATATTTTTATAGAAAATTTTTCTATAGAAAAATATTTTTATCGAAAATTTTTCTATAGAAAAATATTTTTATCGAAAATTTTTCTAAAGAAAAATTTTTTTATCAAAAATTTTTCTTTAGAAAAATATTTTTTTTTCGAAAATTTTTCTATAGAAAAATTTTTTTATCGAAAATTTTTCTATAGAAAAGTTTTTTTATCGAAACTTTTTCTATAGAAAAGTTTTTTATCGAAAATTTTTCTATAAAAAATTTTTTTTATCGAAAATTTTTATATTGAAAAAATTTTTTATCGAAAATTTTTCTATTGAAAAATTTTTTTATCGAAAATTTTTCTATTGAAAAATATTTTTATCGAAAATTTTATTCGAAAATTTTTCTATAGAAAAATATTTCTATCGAAAATTTTTCTATAGAAAAATATTTCTATCGAAAATTTTTCTATAGAAAAATATTTCTATCGAAAATTTTTCTATATAAAATATTTCTATCGAAAATTTTTCTATAGAAAAATATTTCTATCGAAAATTTTTCTATAGAAAAATATTTCTATCGAAAATTTTTCTATAGAAAAATATTTCTATCGAAAATTTTTCTATAGAAAAATATTTCTATCGAAAATTTTTCTATAGAAAAATATTTCTATCGAAAATTTTTCTATAGAAAAATATTTCTATCGAAAATTTTTCTATAGAAAAATATTTCTATCGAAAATTTTTCTATAGAAAAATATTTCTATCGAAAATTTTTCTATAGAAAAATATTTCTATCGAAAATTTTTCTATAGAAAAATATTTCTATCGAAAATTTTTCTATAGAAAAATATTTCTATCGAAAATTTTTCTATAGAAAAATATTTCTATCGAAAATTTTTCTATAGAAAAATATTTCTATCGAAAATTTTTCTATAGAAAAATATTTCTATCGAAAATTTTTCTATAGAAAAATATTTCTATCGAAAATTTTTCTATAGAAAAATATTTCTATCGAAAATTTTTCTATAGAAAAATATCTCTATCGAAAGTTTTTCTATAGAAAAATATTTCTATCGAAAATTTTTCTATAGAAAAATATTTCTATCGAAAATTTTTCTATAGAAAAATATTTCTATCGAAAATTTTTCTATAGAAAAATATTTCTATCGAAAATTTTTCTATAGAAAAATATTTCTATCGAAAATTTTTCTATAGAAAAATATTTCTATCGAAAATTTTTCTATAGAAAAATATATCTATCAAAAATTTTTCTATAGAAAAATATTTCTATCGAAAATTTTTCTATAGAAAAATAATTCTATCGAAAATTTTTTTATAGAAAAATATTTCTATCGAAAATTTTTCTATAGAAAAATATGTCTATAGAAAATTTTTCTATAGAAAAATATTTCTATAGAAAATTTTTCTATAGAAAAATATTTCTATAGAAAATTTTTCTATAGAAAAATTTTTTTATTGAAAATTTTTCTCTAGAAAAATTTTTTTATCGAAAATTTTTCTCTAGAAAAATTTTTTATCGAAAATTTTTCTATAGAAAAATTTTTTTATCGAAAATTTTTCTATTGAAAAATTTTTTTATCGAAAATTTTTCTATTGAAAAATTTTTTATCGAAAATTTTTCTATTGAAAAATTTTTTTATCGAAAATTTTTCTATTGAAAAATTTTTTTATCGAAAATTTTTCTATTGAAAAATTTTTTTATCGAAAATTTTTCTATAGAAAAATTTTTTTATCGAAAATTTTTCAATAGAAAAATTTTTTTATCGAAAATTTTTCTATAGAAAAATTTTTTTATCGAAAATTTTTCTATAGAAAAATTTTTTAATCGAAAATTTTTCTATAGATTAATTTTTTTATAGGAAATTTTTGTATAGAAAAATGAAAATTTTTCTATAGAAAAATTTTTTTATCGAAAATTTTTCTATAGAAAACTTTTTTTATCGAAAATTTTAGAAAAATATTTGTATCAAAAAATTTTTCTATAGAAAAATATTAAAAAAAAAAATTTATCGAAAATTTTTTTATAGAAACATTTTTTTATCGAAAATTTTTCTATAGAAATCTAAAGTAATGAAAGTTTTTTCTTTATATTAGCGAAGTGCCACATTTCTGTTTACCTATCGCCAGTGATAGGAGTAAAGTAGATTACAATATATTAGTGCATATTTCTTATAAATCAACTTTTTATATAATTTTTTTTTAATAATTGTTTTGTAATTCGGTTTTATCGGTAAAGAAATATTTAATTTCTTAAATATGCAAAATTTTTATTCAACTTTTCCTCTGTTATATTCTAGAGCATAATTGTGGACACACATAGTTTTATTATTTTCTTTTTTAAATTTTCGGCAATTGCTTCTTTCTGCCTATTTCTTAAAATTTCTTCGTAATAATTTTAATATAAATACAAGATTTGTCTTTATCATCATCACATCAACATGAAGGCCTTTTTCGTAGAATTTCTCTTTTTAATATGATTACAGCTCCTATTCCCTATATTTAAATGTATTATTTTGAAAATATTATTTGTTCGTACTGCATTTTATAGTATTTGTTATCCTTTTTCCTAGACTCAAATAAATGGTAGAGTAGATTTTGTGGGGTAATAAAGTAAAACACTAACAAGTGTTTTTGTATGCCATTTAATTCCATCTATAGTTTTTGTTCTTTGTTATGTTGGATGTTATTGTAAATATTTTTTAAAATGTAAGGCGCCTATTTGATGTCTACATCCAAGTGTATATTTGCGCCCCATTTAAGCATGCAATGCGGCATAATTTTTTGAAAATAATATAAAAAAATGTTACTGTAATCTAGTGCATACAGTGAGGAGGAAAATCTAAAGTAAATGTATAGGTTTCAGTTTCATTGTAAATATTAAAAAAAAACTAGAAGATACTCCTGCTTTAATTAAATAACACACAGTTCAAAAAGAATGACTATTCGCATTTATCCCAAATCTGTTACATTTATTTATTAATGTAACGGACCAATTTATTGATAAAAAGCCAAAAATTGTTTGCGGAGAAACCAAAATTCCTCGACGCGTTTCGATGGTTGGTTAGGCCATCTCTTCAGGAGGATTATCCCCAATTTATACAGATCGAAATCCTGGCAGTAATACATATTTACAAACAAAACTTTTTAGAATTATGTTCATAAACCATAAGTAAAAGCGTAGATCATCGACTGAACAAAAACACAAACAATTTTCACACACAGTTAATATATTTTTAAAAAATTTATATTATATTATAAATACCTTTCTATAAACCTGGTAATAATATATATCTCAGAAATGGCAGACAAGTATGACCACATACAAATCTACTATACTATATACTACTAATCAGCTTTTGCCCGCCACTGTTAAAACATTGCATACTTTTGGTATACATACATACATATATGTATGCATTTACTTGTAAGTGTAGTTATGTAGTCATTTAGTTCCAGCACAAATAATAGCATGTTGTATCATTTTATGCATGTTTTACATATACAAATTCCATTCATAGTCCTCGATATTTTCAGTTAAATGTTTGCGCACATAATCTTTCTTTAAACAATTCAATTGTGGCATTTATTCAAACATCAGTTTATGTCACACAACTATTTGTGGAATCCATTGTAAATGCAGTAAATCATATTTGTATATGTAGAGTACACATTGTGAACAAATAAATATATATAGCAAGAAATAAAGATACAAATTAATATATGTTGTAAAAGAGTTTTCCAACAGTGACTTCTGATCTTTGGCTGATGATAAGCGTTGTTTTATCGAGCCATCTGCAGCGATAAGTCAAAATGGTAACGTGAACAAAAAAAGTTGAGAATTTGAGAAAAACCAAAATAAATACACGGAAAAGTCACATGTTTTTGAAAACTTTAGATTATATTATATAAAGTCCTTTTTTAAGTAATGGTATACAATTTTTTAAAAACAGTTTCTAAAACTGATCCCAATTTATTTCAATTATTTATTATAACCACCATCAAAAAGAATGGGGGGTATATTGAGATTGCCATTTCGTTTGTAATTTTCTTAATGGCTCAAAAACCAAAATTGAAGTATATTCTGAATCCTTATAAAATTCTAAGACGATTGAGCGATGTCCGTCCGTCTGTCTGTATGTCTATCCCTTGTCGGCATGATAAAACCTTAAGGAAAGGAAAAAGGTCACTGAAATTTGGCATAAATTTTCTTCATATCTTGGAAAATTTCGGTATTGAAATCGGGCAAAATCGGTTCACATTTGACCATAGCTCCCATATAACCTCGTCCAAATGACAAATTATAACAGCTATGATGACAAAATTAGGTATATAGAAGTTTTATATAAGCACTAGGCAGCATCCAAAATTCGAAATCGATTCACATTCAATCATAGCTCTCATATAAAAAAATTACGGAAACCGCCAAAATTCCACCTAAAATACACTTAAACGCCAACAAATGATAAACTAAAATAGCTTTATCCACTAAATTTAGCACAAGGAAGTCTTATATCAGTGCCAGTCAGTGTGCAAAATTTTGTCACAATCGGTCATTATTTAACCATAACTCCCATATAAAAAACTTACGGAAACACAAAGATACAAAAAGAAAAAGTAAACCCTCTTCGCCATAGCTCTTACAATTGTATTTAATTTATCAGCATTAATGAGATTTCCGGGGCGGGGCTATATGGGTGCTCTAACTTAATGTGAAACGATTTTGCCCATTTTCAGTACACAACTTCTATAACATATCAAAAACACTTTTGTAAAATTTCCTACTGTATCTGATGAACAGCCGTGGTGTAGCAGGTTAGTCATCCGCCTAGCATACCAGAGGTCCCAAGTTCAATCCCTGTCAGATCCACTTGAAAAAAATTAATTTTCAAAAAAGCGGCAGTTCACCTCATAACTCAGCTAGCCACTGGTTATTGAGTATTAGGCTATGAAAGACTTCTCTAACTAATGCATTTGCCGTTCGGAGCCGGCGTTAAAACGTAGGTCCCTTTCAATGAGTCTAAAAATAGAATCGGATGCAGCTCATTGTCTGAGAGAAGTACCCCTTGTTCCAATTGGAATGTTGTCGGGGAATTATATATTATATATATCTGATGAACAGACGAACATAAACCCCCTTTTCTTTTTGTAATTTTGTGTTTCCGTAAGTATTTTGTATGTAAGCTATTGTCGAATGGTGACCGATTGTGACAAAATTTTGCACACTGGCTGGCAATGACTTTCTTGTACTAAATTTAGTAGCCATAGCTATTATAGTTCAAGATTTATTGGTATTTAAATGTATTTTAGGTGGATTTAAGGCTGTTTCCATGTTTTGTATGGGAGCTAAATATGTATGGCTAAATGTGAATTGACTTCGATAACATTTCGTATGTTATGCTCTTACTTATGTTATGCTCTAAACACATAGACAACAGCAAACAGCAATATGTCAAAAATAAAATCCATGTGTTTAAATAAAAACAATTTTTTTTGACGACAGCGCAGCAGCACGACTGCACAACAGCATTTCTTGCTGCTGCCAACTTAGGCTAATTTCTAATGGGTTTTTTTTAGAGGTATAGAACTTCGAATTGAAATATAACACAAGAAAATCGTTTTAATGTCCATCAATTTGGCTTTATTGGAAGGATAATTTTATGCCATTAATGTTTAAATATGATTTCGGGCATGTGGCCGCCGCGGCTGGCTCGAATAAAGCCAATTCTACAGGTCCAATTTTCAACTACTTTTTCGAGCATATGGGGCCGTATGTTGGCAATAACGCCACGAATGTTGGCTTTCAAGTCCCCTAACGTTTCTGGTTTGTTGGCGTAGACGAGCGACTTCACATATCCCCAAAGAAAATAATCCAGTGGTGTCAAATCGCACGATCTTGGTGGCCAATTAACAGGTCCATTCCGCGAAATTATGCGCTCATCGAATGTTTCCTTCAATAAATCAATTGTGACGTGCGCTGTGTGGCATGTAGCGCCGTCTTGTTGGAACCACAACTCATCCACATTCATGCCATGCAATTGGGGAACAAAATAGTCGGTTATCATGGCTCTATACCGGTCTCCATTTATGGTAACTGACTCTCCAGCATTATTTCGGAAGAAGTATGGCCCAATGACTCCACCAGCCCATAAAGCACACCAAACAGTCAGTTTTTGTGGATGTAATGGCGTCTCAAGGGTCTCATGTGGATTCTCTTCACTCCAAATGCGGCAATTTTGCTTGCTGACGTAGCCATTCAACCAAAAATGAGCCTCATCACTGAACAAAATTTTGCGATGAAAATCAGCATCGAGATCAATCTCATTTTCGGCCCATACACCAAAATCACGACGCATTGCATGGTCTCGCGGCTTTAATTCTTGCACAAGCTGGATCTTGTAAGGTCGCAAGCCAAGATCTTTGCGCAAAATCTTCCATAAAGTTGATGGACAAAGCTCCAATTGCTGTGCACGGTGGCGAATCGATTCATTCGGGTCCTCTTCAACACTTTGCTCTACAGCGGAAATTGTTTCTTCGGTGCGCACTGTTCGACGTCGCTGCGGATGCGTATTATCACATAGAGTAAACGTAGTGCGAAAACGATCCATGGTTAACCGAATTAATTGCTCTAATGGACGATTATGTCGACCATAAAATGGACGGAGCTTGCGATAAACTTCGCGAACTGAACCATTATTTTCGAAATAAATTTGCACCATTTGCAAGCGTTGTTCTTTTGTCAACCTGTTCATGATGAAATGGCAAACCAAACTAAATATTAATCACTTGACAGCTGACAAAATGGCCACCAGTTAAAAAAGTGATGCCAACTTAAAGTTCTATACCTCAATAAAAAACACCCGATATTTTGGCAGGCAGCAACAAACAGATAAAGTATTGCCACTATGTATATAAATTAAAAACAATAAGATCAAACAAATTTTTTTAATATTTAGCATAAACGAACATTACAAAATTGAAGTAAAGGAAATGAATTTATTTGTCCTTTTTAGTTTTTCGTGATATTATTACGTTTTTGATTAATAACTTTAATCTGATTCATTGTAAAATATACATGTGGCATCACTAAAATTTGTATTGCTAAAATACTCAGCTGTTCATTATCATGTTTATAATGTTGTTGCTGCCTTCAAAATATTTATGAAGCTGACTTTAGAACATCATATAAAGTTGACAGCATTTGAAGCCGTGAAGTTATGAAGTCTGCTGTCGTCTATGTGTTTAGAGCTTTAAACTTCTGCGTACCAAATTTAATCATTGTAGCTGTTATAATTTGTCATTTATAAGCAAATAAGCGATTAGCCTAGGCGAGGTTGTACGGGGGCTATGCTCAAATGTAAACGGATTTTGCCCAATTTCAATACCAAAATTTTCCCAGAAATGAAGAATACTTTGCCAAGTTTCGTTTAGATGTTATCGTGATTTCAACATACTCAATCGTCTTAGAATTTCATAAGGACTCAGAATATTGTTACGTTTTTCCTATAAAAACGTGGAAGGAATTCCTATTGCAAACAACCGAAAACAAAATTAAACAACTATATGTAGTTTTACAAAGTTTTATTTTTATAAATAACGCCAAGCAAAAAAGGGCTCACAGTGTGTAGCGTCCGTCACAGAAATAAAGGTTTTTTTTAATTTTTTTTTTCTCTAACTGAACTTGGTTCATAAAGAAAACTTATAGTATGCTTTATATTAGGCTAAAAATGTAAAGATATAGCATTTTACAGAATACTATACATAGGAAAGTGTGTAGCATCCGTCACAGTATATATTTTTTTTTCCAAAATGATATTTATTAAATACATTATTTACGAACCCATATCTGTCTTATTCATAAAGCACTAACACTGTCTGTATCCATGGACTTAACATATTAGGTGTTAAAAAAATATACAGTGGGGCAAATTTGATGCTTTTGAAATTTGACTTTTTTATTTCTGGGCTAGCCATGGCATTCTTTCGATGAAAAATAAGATGTAAAATATGTAAAACTTGAAGTAAAAATATGTATGTAGCCGCTTCGAGAAATATTAAATTGTGTCCAAAAACCGCAAACATGAAAAGGAAGGAGATAAAATTCGTTAACAAATAAAACCATTATTTTCACTGATAAATGAATCCTTAAAAAAATGTGAAATTTTTCCTAATAAAAAACATTCAAGTAAAAACTGTACCGTCACGTAGCGCCCGCAACAGATCCTTTATGGATTTTTGGTGAAACTGGAAACTTTATAATATTACATAAAAACCTCTAGTTTTTCTCTACCTTTTATGTATTTACAATTTTTTATAAACACCATCAAAAAGAATGGGGGGTATATTGAGATTGTCATTTCGTTTGTAATTTCATTAATATTGGCTCAAAAATCAAAAACGATATATATTCTGAATCCTTATGAAATTCTAAGACGATTGAGCGATGTCCGTATGTCTGTCTGTTGAAATCACGATAACGCCTAAACGAAAGGAGCTAGCTCACTGAAACTTAGAAAAATCAATCTTCATCTATGAGAAAATTTTGCTATTGAAATTGGGCAAAATCGATTAACATTTGATCATAGCTCCCGTATAACCTCGCCTACGCTTATCGCTTATTTGCTAATAAATAACTAACTACAATGGCAATGATGACAAAATTTGGTATATAGAAGTTTTGCATAAACCCTAGGTAGCATATAAAATTTCAATAAAATCGGTTCACATTTAGTCATAGCTCCCATACAAAAAACTTACGGAAACAGCCAAAATTTCACCTAAAATACACTTAAATGCTAATAAATCTAAAACTTTAATAGATATAACTACTTAATTTAGCACGAGAAGGATTTATGTCAATGCCAAAGAGTGTGCAAATTTTGTTACAATCGGTCACCATTTTACCATAGCTCCCATATAAAAAAACTTATAGAAACACAAAAATACAAAAAGAAAAGGGGGTTTAAGTCCGTCTCTCCGTCAGATAAATGCGCGATAGCGCCTTAACGAAAAGGGCTACAGCAACAAAATTTTACAAAAGGAAGTTTTATGCGAATGCCAGCGAGTGTGTAAAATTTGTTTACAATCGGTTACTATTTGACCATAGCTCCCATATAAAAAACTTACGGAAACACAAAAATATAAAAAGAACAGATGGTTTATGTCCGTCTTTCTGCTAGAATTAAGCGCGATAGCTCCTTAACTACAAGAGCTAGAGAGACAAAATTTAGCAAAAGTATTTTCGATATGTTATAGAAATTATGTGCCGAAAATGGGTAACATCGGTTAACATTTAGTTAGAGCTCCCATATAACCCTGCCCCGGGAATCACATTTATGCTGATAAATTAAATAAAATTGTAAAATCTATGACTACGAAATTTAGAAGAGAGAAGTTTTATGCAACTTTCAGTTAGTATGTCAAATTTTATAGGAATCGGTCTATTTTTGACCATAGCTTTCATATAAAAAACGCCAGTTAAAAGCTATTAAATTATATGTCAGCTATGGCCACTAAATTTTGCACAAATAAACTTTATATTAATACTAGTATATATTGAAACAATCGGTCAACATTTGGCTATAGTTCTTATATATATAACATCCCCTTTTTATACCCACCATCAAAAAGAATGGGGGGTATATTGAGATTGTCATTCCGTTTGTAATTTTCTCAATATTGGCTCAAAAACCAAAAACGATATATATTCTGAATCCTTATGAAATTCTAAGACGATTGAGCGATGTCCGTCTGTCTGTCTGTTGAAATCATGATAACGCCTAAACGAAAGGAGCTAGCTCACTGAAACTTAGCAAAAACATTCCTCATTTATGAGAAAATTTTGGTATTGAAATTGGGCAAAATCGGTTAACATTTGACCATAGCTCCCGTATAACCTCGTCTGGGCTAGTCGCTTATTTGCTAATAACTGACAAATAATAATAGCTATGATGACAAAATTTGGTATCTAGAAGTTTTCCATAAGCACTAGGCAGCATGTAAAATTTCATCGAAATCGGTTCACATTTAACCATAGCTCCCATATAAAAAACATACGGAAACAGCCTAAATTCCACCTGAAATTCACTTAAATGCCAATAAATGATAAACTGTAGTAGCTTTGACCACCAAATTTAGCACAAATATGTCTTATGTGAATACCAGCCAGTGTGCAAAATTTTGTCACAACCGGCCACCATTTGATTTAGCTCCCGTATAAAAAACTTACGGAAACACAAAAATACAAAAAGAAAAGGGGGTTTATGTCTGTCCGTTAGATAAAAGCGCGATAGCGCCTTAACTGAAAGGGCTATAGCAACAAAATTTTACAAAAGCAGGTCTTATGTGAATGCCAGCCAGTGTGCAAAATTTTGTTACAATCGGTCACCATTTGACCATAGCTCCCATTTTACGTATAACATGTAGCAGAAACTTTGAGTATTACAAGACAAAAATACTGCAAGCTTGTAGTATTTTTTAATGATGGGTAAGAAACCCTGTTTTTGGTGTTTGAAAATCGATATAAAAAATAGGAAAATGCTGCCAGCAACATGTTCTGTGTATTTTTAATCTAAGGCACTTGCATAGATTTCGTTTCTTAAAGCAAAATAAGTTCTAATTACATTTAAAAAACTTTATAAAACGATATTGTACAATAGTTGATAGAAAAGAAAACTTTAAGCTATTAAATGTTGATCTTTACTCTTTAATTTTTAAAACTGAGGAACTAGTCTTTGTGCAACATATTGCTAAACGTAATAACATTTAAATTACATTTAAAAAACTTTATGAAACGATATTGTACAATAATTGATAGAAAAGAAAACTTTAATCTATTAAATGTTTATTTTTACTCTTTAATTTTTAAAACTTAGGAACTAGTCTTTGTGCAACATGTTGCTAAACGTAAATATTATTTTACAGTTACTTATTGAAAAGTTAAGAGATGCTTATAATTATTTTAAAAAATTTGCTTTTCAAAATTCTTGTGTTGCTAGCAACATTGAATAGTTAGCAACATGTTGTAGAATACAAAATTGTACTTTTTTCACTTTTTGACAAATTTCTTCATTTAAACAAGTTACCAATATTTTAAATATCAGTGTTAGTAACACACATTTATTTTATGATACATTTGAAATAGTTTAATATAAATGAATCATGCTAAAATATTGTCTGCAACATGTTGCTAGCGTTTTAAATACACAGTTCTTGTTATTTTTAATTTAAAGAAAAATATGATACGATATTTTACAACATTGATTGATAGGAAACTATAATTACAGCTACCAGCAATATGTTGCAGAAATTAAAATAAATTAAAATTTTGAAGTTTACTCCTTAAGTTTTATAACTTAGAATGTATGTTTTCCGGCAACATGTTGCTTAAGGCAAATATTATTTCCAAAAAGAAACTGAAAAGTTTAGAGATGCACAAAAGTTTTGAAAAATTTAGCTGTCTGAAATTTGGGTGGTGGCTGGCAATATTGAAGGGTTAGCAACATGTTGCACAATCAAAAAAATTATGCTTTTAAAAATATACAGTTAGTTTTTTGAAAATTTTAAAATTATTGAAAAAGTTATTTGTTTTTGATATCTTTGTGTTGCTAGCAATATTGAATAGTTAACAACATGTTGCAGAATACAATAATGTATTTATTGATTTAAATGAAATTATATTTATTTAAGTTTTAATAAAATTTTTTCGTTTAAATGAGATTATAATATTTAGCAACATTTTCCAGTAAGTATTTTTCTCCTTAAACTTTTCGTGCAACATTTTGCTAAATATTAAATTATTTTACAGTTAATTTGTTGATAATTTTAGAATTCTTCAAAATTTTATTTGGAATTGATATTCATGTGCTTTAAGCAATACTAAATATTTAGCAACATGTTGCAGAATACTACAAGGTATATTTCTTCGTTCAAAAATATATAATTCATGAAATTTTAGTATTTGGAGTAATATTTTACAGTAGAAGTTTATAAAGTTAAATTTTGGAAAGTCTTAGAACTAGTTTTGTGTGATATCAATATGTTGCTAGCAACATTAAATTTCTAGCAACATGTTGCAGAACAAAATATTGTATTTTTTCATTTTTAATCAGGTTTCAGGATTGAGCGATGTCCGTATGTCTGTCTGTTGAAATCACGATAACGCCTAAACGAAAGGAGCTAGCTCACTGAAACTTAGAAAAATCAATCTTCATCTATGAGAAAATTTTGCTATTGAAATTGGGCAAAATCGATTAACATTTGATCATAGCTCCCGTATAACCTCGCCTACGCTTATCGCTTATTTGCTAATAAATAACTAACTACAATGGCAATGATGACAAAATTTGGTATATAGAAGTTTTGCATAAACCCTAGGTAGCATATAAAATTTCAATAAAATCGGTTCACATTTAGTCATAGCTCCCATACAAAAAACTTACGGAAACAGCCAAAATTTCACCTAAAATACACTTAAATGCTAATAAATCTAAAACTTTAATAGATATAACTACTTAATTTAGCACGAGAAGGATTTATGTCAATGCCAAAGAGTGTGCAAATTTTGTTACAATCGGTCACCATTTTACCATAGCTCCCATATAAAAAAACTTATAGAAACACAAAAATACAAAAAGAAAAGGGGGTTTAAGTCCGTCTCTCCGTCAGATAAATGCGCGATAGCGCCTTAACGAAAAAGGCTACAGCAACAAAATTTTACAAAAGGAAGTTTTATGCGAATGCCAGCGAGTGTGTAAAATTTGTTTACAATCGGTTACTATTTGACCATAGCTCCCATATAAAAAACTTACGGAAACACAAAAATATAAAAAGAACAGATGGTTTATGTCCGTCTTTCTGCTAGAATTAAGCGCGATAGCTCCTTAACTACAAGAGCTAGAGAGACAAAATTTAGCAAAAGTATTTTCGATATGTTATAGAAATTATGTGCCGAAAATGGGTAACATCGGTTAACATTTAGTTAGAGCTCCCATATAACCCTGCCCCGGGAATCACATTTATGCTGATAAATTAAATAAAATTGTAAAATCTATGACTACGAAATTTAGAAGAGAGAAGTTTTATGCAACTTTCAGTTAGTATGTCAAATTTTATAGGAATCGGTCTATTTTTGACCATAGCTTTCATATAAAAAACGCCAGTTAAAAGCTATTAAATTATATGTCAGCTATGGCCACTAAATTTTGCACAAATAAACTTTATATTAATACTAGTATATATTGAAACAATCGGTCAACATTTGGCTATAGTTCTTATATATATAACATCCCCTTTTTATACCCACCATCAAAAAGAATGGGGGGTATATTGAGATTGTCATTCCGTTTGTAATTTTCTCAATATTGGCTCAAAAACCAAAAACGATATATATTCTGAATCCTTATGAAATTCTAAGACGATTGAGCGATGTCCGTCTGTCTGTCTGTTGAAATCATGATAACGCCTAAACGAAAGGAGCTAGCTCACTGAAACTTAGCAAAAACATTCCTCATTTATGAGAAAATTTTGGTATTGAAATTGGGCAAAATCGGTTAACATTTGACCATAGCTCCCGTATAACCTCGTCTGGGCTAGTCGCTTATTTGCTAATAACTGACAAATAATAATAGCTATGATGACAAAATTTGGTATCTAGAAGTTTTCCATAAGCACTAGGCAGCATGTAAAATTTCATCGAAATCGGTTCACATTTAACCATAGCTCCCATATAAAAAACATACGGAAACAGCCTAAATTCCACCTGAAATTCACTTAAATGCCAATAAATGATAAACTGTAGTAGCTTTGACCACCAAATTTAGCACAAATATGTCTTATGTGAATGCCAGCCAGTGTGCAAAATTTTGTCACAATCGGCCACCATTTGATTTAGCTCCCGTATAAAAAACTTACGGAAACACAAAAATACAAAAAGAAAAGGGGGTTTATGTCTGTCCGTTAGATAAAAGCGCGATAGCGCCTTAACTGAAAGGGCTATAGCAACAAAATTTTACAAAAGCAGGTCTTATGTGAATGCCAGCCAGTGTGCAAAATTTTGTTACAATCGGTCACCATTTGACCATAGCTCCCATATAAAAAATTTACAGAAACACAAAAATACAAAAAGAAAAGGAGATTTATGTCCGTCTGTCCGTCAGATAAAAGCGCGACAGCTCATTAACTATAAAAGCTAGAGAGACAAAATTTTACAAAAGTATTTCTGATATATAACAAAAGTTGTGTACTGAAAATGGGCAAAATCGGTTCACATTTAGTTAGAGCTCCCATATAACCCCGCCCCGGGAAACACATGAATGCTGATAAATTGAATACAATTGTAATAGCTATGACGACTAAATTTAGTATAGAGAAGTTTTATACAACTATTGGTCAGTATATCAAATTTTATAGGAATCGGTCCATATTTGACTATAACTCTCATATAAAATACACTCCCGGAAACCAAAAAATATTTAGGACCAGTTAAAATCTATTAAATTAGAAACTGTGATAGCTATTGCCACTAAATTTTGCAAAAATAAGCTTTACATAAATACCAACCAGTGTGTAAAATTTTGTTACAATCGGTCAACATTTGGCTATAATTCTTATATATATATTACATCCCCTTTTTTATATCTACAATCAAAAAGATTCGGAGGTACAAGCAGCATATTAAGATTTGTATATGGTAGATGCATTAGGACCTCCTTACAAAATATATGGACCAGTCGTATTACTATCAACTTCTTTATCCTAACTAAATGTTAAGCTAAAGGAAAAGTATTTAACAACTTATTAATGTAAAACCATACCCGGGTGTGATAACGAATTTTGTTCAAAGTAAATAAATACTAGGGAAACCACTTACATACTTTTGAATGTTGAACTATAAAGCTACTGCAACCGAAGTTATTCCAAATATTTTACCAACAATGACAACTAGCGTAACAACTTTTTTCCAATTTGGTCCACGTTTTGAATTTGCTGCACCCTCGTATATATATGAGATATGTTTATAAATTTAACACAACTTGATGGTGGGTATATAAGATTCGGCACAGCCGAATATAACACTCTTACTTGTTATATCTACAATCAAAAAGATTTGGACTTACATTATATTAAGATTGCATCTACGAAATTAGTTAATCAATATTAGGTCCAGACTTTATACACGGTAGATGCATGAGGAACTCCTAACAAAATATGCGAACCTGCCGTGTTGATATCAACATGTTTATGGCACAACGAAACAGCTTATTAATGTAAAACTAAATTCGGTTATGGAACAGCATTTTGTCCAAGGTAAATACTTAAGAAACCACTTAAATACTTTTTAATGTTGAACTATAGTAACTTTACCACTGCAACCGAATTTAGTCCAAATATATTACCAACAATACCACATTTGGTCAACATTTTGAATTAGCTTCACTCTCGTACAACTTGATGGTGGGTATACAAGATTCGGCACAGCCGAATATAACACTCTTACTTGTTTATTACCATGACCGATTTGATGAAAATTACAGAAACATGTGTTGAAAAAAAGTGACTCCATTTTTTGTAGCGTTTGTCACAGCGCTTTAAAATCGAATATCTTCTTCCTCCAAAACAAGTAAGTAAATTAATAAAAACCATTCGATAGCACAATTGATGGGCTAATATTCTCTGAAATTTGTGCAAAGATATCTAGTGTAGAACGACAATGGGATACATTTAAGTACAACAAAATCCGTGCAAATATATCGTCCGTCACGCAGGATTTGCCCATACGTATTCACCTAATAACAATTTTTCGCGCATATTGACGTGGTTGATCAAGTTTTGCATACTCAATTCACGTCTTTTGTGTTTCGACAGTTTGCAATGTTCTTGGCAATGTTCATAATTTAGTCAGCTTTTTCAGTGAGAAACCGGCCAGTGTTACAACATTATGTTTTATAGATATTTTTATACCCACCATCAAAAAGAATGGGGGGTATATTGAGATTGTCATTCCGTTTGTAATTTCCTTAATATTGGTTCAAAAATCAAAAACGATATATATTCTGAATCCTTATGAAATTCTAAGACGATTGAGCTATGTCCGTCTATCCGTCTGTCTGTCTGTCTGTCTGTTGAAATCACGATAACGTCTAAACGAAAAGAGCTAGCTAACTGAAACTTAGCAAAAACATTCTTTATCTATGAGAAAATTTTGGTATTGAAATTGGGCAAAATCGGTTAGCATTTGGCCATAGCTCCCGTATAACCTCGTCTAGGCTAATCGCTTATTTGCTAATAAATGACAAATTATGACAGTTATGATGACAAAATTTGGTATCTAGAATAAGCACTAGGCAGCATATAGAATTTCATCGAAATCGGTTCACATTTAGCCATAGCTCCCATACAAAAAACTTACGAAAATAGGCTAAATTTCACCCAAAATACACTTAAATGCCAATAAATCTAAAAGTATAACAGATATAACCACTAAATTTGGCACAAGAAAGTCTTATATCAATGCCAGCCAGTGTGCAAAATTTTGTCACAATCGGTCACTATTTGACCTAGCTCCCATATAAAAAACTTACGAAAACACAAAAATTCAAAAAGAAAAGGGGTTTTATGTCCGTCTGTCCGTCAGATAAAATGATGATAGTTGTGATAGCTCCTTAACCACAAGAGCTAGTAAGACTAAATTAAGCACAAGGAAGTCTTATGTTAATGCCAGCCAGTGTGCAAAATTTCGTCACAATCGGTCACCATTTGACCTAGCTCCCATATAAAAAACTTACGAAAACACAAAAATTCAAAAAGAAAAGGGGATTTATGTCCGTCTGTCCGTCAGATAAAATGATGATAGTTGTGATAGCTCCTTAACTACAAGAGCTAGTAAGACTAAATTAAGCACAAGGAAGTCTTATGTCAATGCCAGCCAGTGTGCAAAATTTCGTCACAATCGGTCACCATTTGACCTAGCTCCCATATAAAAAACTTAAGAAAACACAAAAATTCAAAAAGAAAAGGGGATTTATGTCCGTCTGTCCGTCAGATAAAATGATGATAGTTGTGATAGCTCCTTAACTACAAGAGCTAGTAAGACTAAATTAAGCACAAGGAAGTCTTATGTCAATGCCAGCCATTGTGCAAAATTTCGTCACAATCGGTCACCATTTAACCATAGCTCCCATATAAAAAACTTATGGAAACACAAAAATACATAAAGAAAAGGTTGTTTATGTCCGTCTGTCCGTCAGATAAGAGCACGATAGCGCCTTAACGAAAAGAGCTAGAGGGACAAAATTTTACAAAAGCATTTTGGAAATCTTGAAAAAGATGTGTGTTGAAAATGGACAAAATCGGTTCAAATTTAGTTAGAGCTCCCATATAACCCCGCCCCGGGAAACACATTAATGCTGATAAATTGAATACAATTGTAATAGCTATGACAATTAAGTTTTATGCAATTTTTGATCAGTTTATCAAATTTTATAGGAATCAGTCCATATTTGACTTTAGCTTTCATGTGAAAAACACTCACGGAAACCAAAAATTTTAGCAAAGGCCAGTTAAAAGCTATTAAATTAGAAACTATGATAGCTATGGTCACTAAATTTTGCAAGAATAAGCTCCCTATATATACCAGCCAGTGTGTAAAATTTTGTTATAATCGGTCAACATTTGGCTATAATTCTTATATATATAACATCCCCTTTTTATATCTACAATCAAAAAGATTTGGAGGTACATTCATTATATTAAGATTGCACCTATGAAATTATATAGGCATCAATCAATGTTCAGCCCAGACTTTATATATGATGAATGCATTAGGAACTCATAACGAGATATATGGAACTGTCGTATTACTATTAACGTGTTTAGCCTAACTACATATTAATCACAACGAAAAGTATTTAACAACTTATTAATGTAAAACTATACCTAGTTATGAGACCGAATTTTGATCAAAGTAAATACTGGGGAAACCACTAAAATATTTTTTAATGTTGAACTATAAAGCTACGGATGAATGAGTCTAAAAATAGAATCGGATGCAGCTCATTGTCTGAGAGAAGTACCCCTTGTTCCAATTGGAATGTTGTCGGGGAATTATATATATATATATATATAAAGCTACGGAAACCTAATTTAGTCCAAAGGTTTTACCAACAATACCAAATAGCTTAGCGATTTTTCCAGTTTTGGTGCAGATTTTGAATTAGCTGCACCCTTGTAGATATATGAGATATGTTTCTAAATTTAACACAACTTGATGGTGGGTATATAAGATTCGGCACAGCCGAATATAACACTCTTACTTGTTAAGTCTTAAGTCACTATTCTGGGAATAAATAACGGAATTAAAATCCTAATTTACTAACTTTTTTGTTAGTATGTAGAAAAATTGAATCTAATGTCATTTTTAAATACACAAATACATCTACATACAAATATATTTTGAGATTCATTACAAAAAAATAAATTTGAGTAAGGCGTTATTTTCTCTGAATTTGTGCAATGAAAAATATATGTTTATAATTTGAAAAGTGCATTACATGTAAACAATTTCCAAGAATTTAAACATAATTAAGCTTCAGTTGCAGCAATGAACTTTGCAATTGTAAAACCAAACAATTTGATTCTGTTATTTTAAAAATTAAAATTTGTACAGCTGTGATTATTAAAGTAGCACAACATGAGCTATTGATAGCCCTTCTAGCATAAGATAAGCTATGTCGGGAGACTTGAATTGATATCGGAGTTGAAGCTAAAAATACTTTGGATGTCTAAGGATAAACTATAGCAAACCGATATAATAACACTTTGCCCTGAGGTAAAAAGTAATCTTATACTTAGTTGACGGTAACACCAAAAACTAACAGAATTTTATTTATTTGGGATATAGAACGTATAAAGATGGATTATTCGATGTTATATTGGCATACAAGTCTTACAAAGCATTTCATAAAATGAATAAAATATATATGTGTTAGATTCGCTATTTCTCAAGCCCCAACTGTCAATACTTTGTACGATTTAACATGTAAATGCAAAAAGACCCATAATAACTGGTGCGTGATTGAAATTTTTTTTTATCTGCTAAACATGCAGGAATAACAATTTCGATTGAAAATTATAACATACAACAGTTTAAAAATAGAATAATATGTAAATATAAAAATGCAAAAAAAATTTTCAAGAGTTTTCATGAGTTAATTAAAAATAAATACATTACAACGACATACAATTGCTACTAACATAATTATAAATGTACATTTGGAATTTCAACACGATACGTATACGGAGAATATCAAACAATTCTAGGAAAAATTGATTGGATTTTTAAATAAATCAAACAGAAATGAATTGCAATAAAAGAAAAATTTATGAAACATAATTCAACGAAATTATAGCCTAATTCGGAACTACTGAAAGGAATTAATTGATTAAAATGCATATGAATGAATGATAAGGTCTTTATAACTCAATTACTATATGCGGGTAAAGTTTTAGGGCCTTACATTTGTATAGACATAAATAAAGAAAAATTGTATATTTTCATAAGTTATAGCTCTTAAATTAATAGTGATTCTTGCACCTGTACAAAACTATATACACATGAAAATAGAGCTCAAGTACATAAAACTTCATACTACATACTCTGTTCTTGAGCAGGACATTATTTTAGATGATCACATTAGATGTAATTTTGGTCTCCTTTCAACCCAAAGGTTGGATTTATGAAACCATTTTTATACCCACCACCAAAAACAATACATCTACATTAAAAAAGATTTGGAGGTGAGTTCCGTATATTAAGATGTTCTGCCCAGACTTTATGTAATAGAAACTCCTAACTAAATATATGAACCTGCCGTATTAATATTTTTTTTATAGAAAAATTAAAAAAAAATATTTAAAATATTTTTTTATAGAAAAATATTTTTATCGAAAATTTGTATATAGAAAAATATTTTTATCGAAAAATTTTCTTTAAAAAAATATTTTATCGAAAATTTTCTGTAGAAAAATATTTTTTATCGAAAATGTTTCTATAGAAAAATATATTTGTTCAAAAATTTTTCTATAGAAAAATATTTTAATCGACAATTTTTTTATAGGAAAATATTTTTTTCAAAAAATAACAAAATATTTTTATCGTAAATTTTTCGTTAGAGAAATTTTAAAGGCGCCTTTAATTACGTTTTTTACAAATTAACCCTTGCCTACCAATGGGCTAAGCATGGAAACTATTTAGAGCCCATGTGTACGCAACGGTGGTGAAGGGTGTAAAAATCTCCATAGTGTTAGTAAGAAAATCCTGCAGATTACCACAAAGGAAAAAATAGATCATAGGGTCAAATGTGGACCGATTATCTCTAAATTTGGCAAATTAATTATAGTTATTACAAAAATTATGTTTACAAAAATAAACTTAAAATTCTCATTATCTTCAGATTTAAGATCGTTTTTTTGTCTCATTTAGTGCGTTTTGACACATAAGTTTGTATGGGAGCTATGGTCAAATGTGGGCCGATTTCAAAATTTGGGAACAGTGATTTTAGTTTATAAGCGGTATTGGTTTAAAATTTCATTAAAAAATATTGATATTTGTGGCCAATATATCAATTCCGGGTAGTGGGACCTATGGGAGGAACCATAAAAAATAGATCGATTTTGACGAATTTCAATAGCCATGGCCTTGTGATAAATTTTATCAAATTATCTTTAGAATTGCTACCTGTACTTTGATTACAAGGTTTACATGGAGGTTCAGCCAGCAGGCCGTCCAGCCATACGGACGGACGGACTGACATCGCTATGCGTTACATACATCTGCACAAACTTATAATACCCTTTCCACCTATGGTGATGAAGGGTATAAAAAACCAAAAATTCAAACCATACTTACCACTCATACATATTGCAATGTATCGAAATCAGGTTTGAAGATTGCAAAACCGTATCGAAAAATCATTTTGAAAAAATTAAAATTATACCAACACGAAAATTACGTTTAAATATTAGATTTTGCATTTAAGTTTTAAAAATCTTTGAATAAAATAAACAGCTATTTACATGTGACCGATTGGTGTATCCAGGAATGAGTAATTGTTTTTCATTTTGAACAAATTGTTTGTAAAACTTTAGGGACACCTGTGTCCCATATGTACATACAAATGGACGGACAGACAGACAAACAGACGGACAAACAGACGGACAGACACACGGACAGAAAGTCAGACTGACAGACAGACAGACAGACAGACAGACAGACCGACCGACCGACAGACAGACAGACAGACAGACAGACAGACAGACAGACAGACAGACAGACAGGCAGACAGACAGACAGACAGACAGACAGACAGACAGACAGACAGACAGACAGACAGACAGACAGACAGACAGACAGACAGACAGACAGACAGACAGAAAGACAGACAGACAGACAGACAGACAGATATCCCTTTTGGATTTTGAGCCAATATAAGGGAGTTACAAACGGAATGACAATCTCAATATACCCCTCCTCCCCATTCTTTTTATACTCTTCACCACCATAGGTGGAAAGGGTATTATAAGTTTGTGCTCATGTATGTAACGCATAGAAATATTTGTCTTAGACCCATCTTTTAGTATACCAATAGGCTTAGAAACACTTTCTGAGTCGATTTAGCGATATCCGTCCGTCTGGCTGGGTGGCTAAACTCAAACTACAGGTCGCAATTCTAAAGATAATCTGATGAAATTTAGCACAGGTCACTTTTTTGATAATAGGACCATGGTTATTGAAATTCGTCAAAATCGGTACATTATTTATGGTACCTTCCATAGGTCCAACTTCCCGGAATTGATATATTGGCCACAAAAATCAGTATTTTTTCATGAAATTTAAAACAAAATACTGCCTATGTTGACCTAAAGCACTGTACAAAATTTCGTTGAAATCGGTCTACATTTGACCATAGCTCCCATACAAACTCTTTTCTCAAAATGCACTAAATAAGACAAAATTCACTAAAACGCTCGTAAATCCGAAGATAATGACAATTTTAAGTTTATTTTTTGCATACATAATTTTTGTAGCAACTGTAATCAATTTGCCAAATTTCATAATAGTCGGTCCACATTTGACCCTAGCTCTCAAATAAGACCAAATGGCGGAAACAGCCTAAATGTGTAAGTTTTGAGAATATGTTTGTATGATGACAAAATTTAGCAAATATTTGTCTTTATACAGGAAAAAGAACACCTTTGACCTTAGTGGTGAAGGGTATCGTATGGTCGGGCTTGACCGACTATATCACTTTCTTACTTGTTGATGGTGGGTATGAAAAAGCGATTTTAAGACAATTCTCTTTCAAACCTTATATTTAGAAACCCTTGTTTAGTCTGGATTGTTGACTTCTATCAACATTATCCTTTTGATTTCTATAATCATTATCCTTTTCAACCTGTCCTAACACCAGCTTAATAAATTGTAAACAATTTCTAGGAAAAAAGGCCTAATGATTTTCAAACATTTTCTTGCCACTTATTTTTGACACCGTATTTATTTATTTATTTCAATTAAAAGTAAATATAAAACAAACATTTTGTTAAAAGCTAAAAAAAAGCCTACGAAAATAAATTGAAATAATAACAGACATAAAATATGACTTTAGACTTTAAATATGTTTTAGACTTTAAATTAATTTAATATTTAGTTTTTGATTGTGGGAATAACACTTTTTAAATCACACAATTTCTTAGAATTTGTTGCAAATAAATAGAAATTTTCAGCCAGACTGTGCTACATATGTATGTATATGTGATTAAGGCAAAAACATTAGATTAGATTTTGATTGAGATTTTATGTAAGGTCCTTTCAGTTCTTACTTGCGAACCGATATCATTACATTTAATATTAAGTTCTAACAACAATTTGACCACTGGCTTTTCAATACACAATCTAATACTCGTAGTCGTTGATTATTCTTTACCGAAAGCAATTTTTAATGTTTTATGTCGTGACCATAATTGAAAAAATTGTATATTGACAAACAATAAATACACATTTCATAGTTTATTCTTTGTTAGTTATTACATTATTGACTCGTTCGAAGAAATACTGGAAAAAACACAATTCATTCACTCATTCATTCAACATTCCATAGAATTTTCTTTCATGTCCTGCATGAATGTTGACATGTTAGTAATTTTTTTACTTTTAATGTAAAATGTACACATACAAGCGTACGTTTTACGTTGAAAGGGTTCACAGTTCAATACTTGCAATTTACGATGACAAATCCAATAAAGAATATCAATTTAATGACTTGATATTATCCTTTATTTGTAATGGTCATTTAAACGTTATCATAAAATGTTCCAAAACTTGCATTGTCATTATCATGCAGTTATTTTCCATCATAAATATTGCAAAAAGTTTAAAAGAAAAGTTAGCGCATGTAATTTTAAGTACATAGTTAATTTTTTAAGAATTTCATATAAATTCTTTAGATGCAAAAAAATGATGAAATCATTATTGCTACAAGACCGACCATACGATACCCTTCACCACTTACGTCAAAGGTCTGCGGCCAAATTACCGCATTCGATAGCGATCGAAACCTTTGATATTTTCAAAACATTTGTATAGCATACTATAAGGATAATCAAAATTATTTAAAAGATGCACAGTTTACTATATTTTTTTTTTAAGTTATTTGCCAAAAGATGAACAATAGTAAAAGAATTTTAATTGAACAATATGTTTTTAAAAACAAAATGGATACCAAATTTCAATAAACTTTTTGCATCGAAATAACTTTAAACACCCCTAAAGTATACTTCACAATATCTGCTTAAAAGTCTGAGTTTTCGATCTATATCGAATGCGGTAATTTGGCCCTTGTGCGTTTTCGTATATAAAGACAAATATTTGTCAAATTTTGTCATTATACGAACATTTTTTCAAGACTTATATATTTAAGCAGCTTCCATAATTTGGCCTTACATGAGAGCTTGGGTCAAATGTGGACCGACTATCTCGAAATCACAGTTTTTACAAAAATTATGTATGGGAGCTATAGTCAAATGTGGACCGATTTCAATGAAATTTGTTACAGTGATTTTGGTTTACATAGGCAGTATCCATTATAAATTTCGTAAACAAATATTGACATTTGTGGCCACAATATCAATTCCGTGAAGTGGGACCTATGGGAGGTACCATATATAACGGTCCTATTTTGACGAATTTCAATGACCGGTCCCATTATCAAATGATCTGTACCAAATTTCATTAAATTATCTTAAGAATTGGTTTACATGGGGGTCCAGCCAGATGGACTTACATCGCTAAATCGACTCAAAAAGTGATTCTAAGCCTATTGGTATTCTAAAAGGTATAAATATATCTAAGTGTTACATACATCAGCACAAACTTATCATAATACCCTTTCCACCAATCGTGGTGAAGGGTATAGAAATTTTCGATGAACAAAATTATTCGATAAAATTTTTTTTTGAAAAAACATTTTTCAATAAAAAAATTTTTCTATAGAAAAGTTTTCGATAAACATAATTTTCAATAAAAATTTAAAAAAAAATTTATAAATCATTTTTTCTATAGAAAAATTTTCGCAAAGAAAAATTTTTCTGTAGAAAAATTTTCGTTAGAAATATTTTTCTATAGAAAAATTTTTCGTTAGAAATTTTGTTCTATAGAAAATTTTTCGTTAGAAATTTTGTTCTATAGAAAATTTTTCGTTAGAAATATTTTTCTATAGAAAAATTCTCTTTAGAAATATTTTTCTATAGAAAAATTTTCTTTAGAAATATTTTTCTATAGAAAAATTCTCTTTAGAAATATTTTTCTATAGAAAAATTTTCTTTAGAAATATTTTTCTATAGAAAAATTTTCTTTAGAAATATTTTTCTATAGAAAAATTTTCTTTAGAAATATTTCTCTATAGAAAAATTTTCGTTAGAAATATTTTTCTATAGAAAAATTTTCGTTAGAAATATTTTTCTATAGAAAAATTTTCGTTAGAAATATTTTTCTATAGAAAAATTTTCGTTAGAAATATTTTTCTATAGAAAAATTTTCGTTAGAAATATTTTTCTATAGAAAAATTTTCGTTAGAAATATTTTTCTATAGAAAAATTTTCGTTAGAAATATTTTTCTATAGAAAAATTTTCGTTAGAAATATTTTTCTATAGAAAAATTTTCGTTAGAAATATTTTTCTATAGAAAAATTTTCGTTAGAAATATTTTTCTATAGAAAAATTTTCGTTAGAAATATTTTTCTATAGAAAAATTTTCGTTAGAAATATTTTTCTAAAGAAAAATTTTCGTTAGAAATATTTTTTTATAGAAAAATTTTCGTTAGAAATATTTTTCTATAGAAAAATTTTCGTTAGAAATATTTTTCTATAGAAAAATTTTCGTTAGAAATATTTTTCTATAGAAAAATTTTCGTTAGAAATATTTTTCTATAGAAAAATTTTCGTTAGAAATATTTTTCTATAGAAAAATTTTCGTTAGAAATATTTTTCTATAGAAAAATTTTCGTTAGAAATATTTTTCTATAGAAAAATTTTCGTTAGAAATATTTTTCTATAGAAAAATTTTCGTTAGAAATATTTTTCTATAGAAAAATTTTCGTTAGAAATATTTTTCTATAGAAAAATTTTCGTTAGAAATATTTTTCTATAGAAAAATTTTCGTTAGAAATATTTTTCTATAGAAAAATTTTCGTTAGAAATATTTTTCTATAGAAAAATTTTCGTTAGAAATATTTTTCTATAGAAAAATTTTCGTTAGAAATATTTTTCTATAGAAAAATTTTCGTTAGAAATATTTTTCTATAGAAAAATTTTCGTTAGAAATATTTTTCTATAGAAAAATTTTCGTTAGAAATATTTTTCTATAGAAAAATTTTCGTTAGAAATATTTTTCTATAGAAAAATTTTCGTTAGAAATATTTTTCTATAGAAAAATTTTCGTTAGAAATATTTTTCTATAGAAAAATTTTCGTTAGAAATATTTTTCTATAGAAAAATTTTCGTTAGAAATATTTTTCTATAGAAAAATTTTCGTTAGAAATATTTTTCTATAGAAAAATTTTCGTTAGAAATATTTTTCTATAGAAAAATTTTCGTTAGAAATATTTTTCTATAGAAAAATTTTCGTTAGAAATATTTTTCTATAGAAAAATTTTCGTTAGAAATATTTTTCTATAGAAAAATTTTCGTTAGAAATATTTTTCTATAGAAAAATTTTCGTTAGAAATATTTTTCTATAGAAAAATTTTCGTTAGAAATATTTTTCTATAGAAAAATTTTCGTTAGAAATATTTTTCTATAGAAAAATTTTCGTTAGAAATATTTTTCTATAGAAAAATTTTCGTTAGAAATATTTTTCTATAGAAAAATTTTCGTTAGAAATATTTTTCTATAGAAAAATTTTCGTTAGAAATATTTTTTTTAGAAATATTTTTCTACAGAAAAAATTTTTTTAGAAATATTTTTCTACAGAAAAATTTTCTTTAGAAATATTTTTCTACAGAAAAATTTTCTGTAGAAATATTTTTCTACAGAAAAATTTTCTTTAGAATTATTTTTCAATAGAAAAATTTTCTTTAGAATTATTTTTCTATAGAAAAATTTTCTTTAGAATTATTTTTCTATAGAAAAATTTTCTTTAGAATTATTTTTCTATAGAAAAATTTTCTTTAGAAATCGCTAAATCGAAAAATTTTCTTTAGAAATATTTTTCTATAGAAAAATTTTCTTTAGAAATATTTTTCTATAGAAAAATTTTCTTTAGAAATATTTTTCTATAGAAAAATTTTCTTTAGAAATATTTTTCTATAGAAAAATTTTCTTTAGAATAATTTTTCTATAGAAAAATTTTCTTTAGAAATATTTTTCTGTAGAAAAATTTTCTTTAGAATTATTTTTCTATAGTAAAATTTTCTTTAGAATTATTTTTCTATAGAAACATTTTCTTTAGAAATATTTTTCTATAGAAAAATTTTTTAGAAATATTTTTCTATAGAAAAATTTTCTTTAGAAATATTTTTCTATAGAAAAATTTTCCTTAGAAATATTTTTCTATAGAAAAATTATCTGTAGAAATATTTTTCTATATATGTTGTCGGAATTCCTAGGATTCCGACAACAACAACATAAAACAGATATGACTGTACCTTAATATTTGCTTTCAGTAGTTGTACTTATCACTAGAAATTGGACGATAATACTTTGGAATAACACCTCTTATTCTATTATTTAATATAAATATTCATTACAAAGAGTTTTTCTTCGAGTTCTCCCCTAGCATTGAACCGGTTTGTCTAATACTTTCCCAGACAAGTGACAATCATTCATATTTTATTAGATTTTGTCATGTTGATTTTTCGATTTATTTATTATACTTCAAACTAAAGAGTATTTCATGAAAAGCTTCCTTAATTAATATTCTACAAATACATTATCAGCTCTATAATTTCAAGAGTCTCTGTTGTTAGACCCTTTATATATTGACTTGTCTTTCATGTTGAGGTGTTTTACGAAAACTTTGTTAGTTCTTTCGATTCGTTTATAAAATTTAATAGAAATGAACAACTTTACTGCCCATGATGGCCTTACAAATACACAGACATACATGTATACATAACATACAAACGTATAAAGGAACGTATCCTTAAGCTATCGTGTGTAAATAATATTTGACATTATTTGCTGATAGTTTTGTGTCTTTTGTGTTTTACTGACATTCTGTTGTATTCTTCATACGAGAACGTTCATTTAAACATTCTATTGTCTATAAATTATAAACGTTACTTGAATGGATGGATATCGTTCAGTTACACACGTAAATGCCTTCATAAATATTTACTAAGAAATTCTTTCATAAATCCATACATCTAGTG
Source organism: Stomorhina lunata (assembly GCA_933228675.1). Classification (NCBI taxonomy): domain Eukaryota; kingdom Metazoa; phylum Arthropoda; class Insecta; order Diptera; family Rhiniidae; genus Stomorhina; species Stomorhina lunata. Next base: position 46,452,780 of record OW121744.1, read on the forward strand.
TGGACTTCTCGTAACATAGCATTGGGGTAATTGTTGAGACATTTAGACGTTTTAGGTTTTTTATTTCAACTTTCTAACAAGTAAATGTTCAATTTCAACACTTTAGCTTTTGGGCATTTTATATCAATATCATAAAATTGACCATGAGTTAGAGTTTGCTCATATTTGGCTATGGTCAAAGTAGACAGAAGGACAGACAGACTGACAGACATTTATGGTCTGGGTTTGCAATTATATAGTCGTATTGCGGTTTGTCTATTGTAGGGACATTATTGACAAGTACTCATAGTTTATTATTATTTTCGTTTTGGAATACGAGTATCTATTGTTTCAATTGATATTTGATAGTTTTGTTAGCGTGAGGTTTTTGTAAATATCTTGGCAGCAAGTGCATGCCAGACATTTTATTAAAAATTTATTAATCCAAAGTGTTTGTTGAAATTGAAAAGTAAATATAATAAAAATTAAAAAAAAAATACAAATATAAAGTTATTGATCTGTCTATTCCGATACTATAGTATCCTACATCTATAGTCAATAAATTTAGAAAGATCTTTGAAGACTTTTGTATTTTTGGCAGTGAGTCCATATAAAAAATTTTGAAGTCAGGAAATTTTAGAATTTTATTTACTCAGGACTAGAGTTGGAAAATTTTTCGTTATAAAAATTATTCTATAGAAAATTTTTCGTTATAAAAATTTTTCTATAGAAAATTTTTCGTTATAAAATTTTTCGTTATAAAAATTTTTCGTTATAAAATTTTTCGTTATAAAAATTTTTCTATAGAAAATTTTTCGTTATAAAAATTTTTCTATAGAAAATTTTTCGTTATAAAAATTTTTCTATAGAAAATTTTTCGCTATAAAAATTTTTCTATAGAAAATTTTTCGTTATAAAAATTTTTCTATAGAAAATTTTTCGTTATAAAAATTTTTCTATAGAAAATTTTTCGTTAAAAATATTTTTTAAAAAGCTTTATTAAAATTTTGGGACATAAAACATTTAACAAGTTTTAGTGTAGTGTATTGCACTAAGAGTCCCAATTTATTACAATTATTTATTATTGTCATAAATAGTTTTTTGATAAAACCAAAAAATGTTGGTGGGGAAACCTTTCCTCGACGCGTTTCGATGGCTGGTTTTTCTATACAAAATTTTTAGTTAAAAAAATTTTTCTATACAAAATTTTTAGTTAAAAAAATTTTTCTATACAAAATTTTTAGTTAAAAAAAAATGGTTCTGAAGAAAATTTTTCGTTATAAAGATTTTTACAGAAAATTTTTCGTTATAAAAATTTCTCTACAGAAAAGTTTTCGTTATAAACATTTTTTTACAAAAAAATTTTCATTTTAAAAAAATAGAAAATAGAAAAAATAGAAAAAAAGAAAAATAGCAAATAGTAAAATTTGGAAAATTTTTCTATAAAAATAGTAACATTTTGAAAACTTTTCTATAAAAATAGTAAAATTTTGAAAACTTTTCTATAAAAATAGTAAAATTTTGAAAATTTTTCTACAAAAATTTTTAAATTTTGAAAATTTTTCTATAAAAAAAGTAAAATTGATAAAAATGGGTAATGGCAAAATGGGTAATTTGGATAAAAATGGGAAAACAACCTGGTATTTACCCAAAGCAGGGTAAAAACAAGTAAGAATGTGCTATAGTCGGTCAAGACCGACCATACGATACCCTTCACCACTAAGGTCAAAGGTGTTCTTTCTCCTGTATAAAGACAATTTTTTGCAAAACTTTGCCATAATGCAAATATTTTTTCAAAACTTATATTATATATTTAGGCTGTTTCCGTCATTTGGACTTATATGAGAGCTAGGGTCAAATGTGTACGGATTACTTAGAAATTTGGCAAATTGATTATAGTTGTTACAAAAATTATTTATGCAAAAAATAAACTTTAATTTTACATTATCTTCAGATTTACGACAGTTTTAGTGATTTTTGTCTCATTTAGTGCGTTTTGACAGAAGGGTTTTTGTATGGGAGCTATGGTCAAATGTGCACCGATTTCAAAATTTAGTACAGTCATTTTAGTTTACATAAGCAGTATTTGTTTTAAATTTCATGAATAATATTGATATTTGTGACCAAAATATCAATTCCGGGAAGTGGGACCTATGGAAGGTACCATAAATAATTTACCGATTTTGACCAATTTCAATAGCCATGGTCGCACTATAAAAAATATGTCTGTGAGAAATGTAATCAAATTATCTTTAGAATTGCGACCTGTAGTTTGATTACAAGGTCTATATGGGGTTCCAGCCAGTCAGCCAGACGGACGGACGGACATCGCTAAAACGACTCAGAAAGTGATTCTAAGCCTATTGGTATACTAAAAGGTGGGTCTAAGACAAATATTTCTATGCGTTACATACATTAGCACAAAAATATAATACCCTTTCCACCAATGGTGGTGAAGGGTATAACAATTCTATTCAATGTTTAGGAAGTGAATATGTTCAGGCCTCGCAGCGCTAGTTAAGTTTTCATTTTAGACAACTGGTTTCTTAGGTTTCTTAGGGAAACTTCCTTAGAATTATGCGTAGATTTCGATTTTACTATACGCCTTTTCACGATAAATATCGACCGACCCTAACGGGTATACCATGATGTAGTTGACGAAAGAAAGTCATCAAATGTATAAGAATTTTCAAATCGAACGTACGACTTAAAAAGTCAATATGGGCTTCGATTATGACCTTTTTGCCTAATTGGGTTTAAATGTATCAGGAAACATACAGGGGGAAGCGCAAATAAAGTTTGACGTCACAAAGCTACAACCTCAACGAATACACATCGATTACCCCTAACGATACTCTGGGTGTCGATGGATTTCTAGCACTGCTTTTTAAGACCGGAGTTGATAAGTGCTTCGTGCTTCAGTAATGCTTTAAAATAGTCGGCGTTGGTGTTTTGTTTTGTTTTTTTTTTTTTTTTTTAAATATAATCGAGTTAATGCCATAATTTTGTCAACCGACTTTAGCGTATTTTGAGTAAAATCATGGAGCCATGAAACATATCGATGCGATAATTAGGGAATTTTAAGATTGAAAAGCTCAACATCAAATTGATTGATTGTCAGTTCAAACAAATAACTTTAAACGAATCCATGCCCTATATAGCCAACACGTTTCTTTCATATCTCTAAAGTCTCAGCAATCTTAATGGTCTTCACTTTACGGTTATCCAAAATTATGTGCTAAAAGACATCTTTTATTATACCAATAGGCTTAGAATCCCTTTCTGAGTCGATTTTGCTTCCGTCCATCTGGCTGGCTGGACCCCCATGTAAACCATATAATCAAAGTACAGGTCGCAATTCTAAAGATAATTTGATGAAATTTGGCACATATAATTTTTTTGATAGTGACTATTGCAATTCATCGAAATTGGTCCATTATTTATGGTACCTCCCGTAGGCCCCACTTCCCCGAATTGATATATTGGCCACAAATATCAATATTTTTTCATGAAATTTAAACCAAATACTGCTTATGTTAACCAAAATGACTGTACCAAATTTCGTTGAAATCGGCCCACATTTGACCGTAGCTCCCATACAAAATCTTCTGTTAAAACGCACTAAATGAGACAAAAATCTCCAAAACGCTCATAAATCTATAGATAATAAGAATTTTGAGTTTATTTTTTGAATACATAATTTTTCTAAAAACTGTAATCAATTTGCCAAATTTCGAGATAATCGGTCCACATTTGAGCCTAGCTCTCATATAAGTCCAAATAACGGATACAGCTTAAATATATAAGTCTTAAGAAAGTGTTTGTGTGATGACAAAAATTAGCAAATATTTGTTTGTATAAAGGAAAAAAACACATTTGACCGTAGTTGTGAAGGGTATCGTATCGTCGGGCTTGACCGACTATAGCACTTTCTTAATTTTTTTTTTTTTTTATAAAAAGTAAATTTTTTGTCATATTAAGCTCATAAACGAATAGCTTTAAAGCTCAAATTTAAACAAGTATCTGTTGAAGATTAGGGAAAACTTAAAATTATTTATTTCATTTAATCCGAACTATAACATCATATAATCCAGAAATTGTAGACATGACAATTAGTTTAGTTTGTTCGACAGTGTAATTTAAATTATTTCCCAAATGTTTATATATTTTTTGATTTAGATTTAACCGTTTATTGGCAGCTAATAAATATCTATTCTTCTAATTTTTTCAAATGCATGGTTATGTAATAAATTTATTTAATACACCATCAATACAAACGAACCACTTAACTTTTAACATTTAGAGGTCATTTCATTTGAAACTTTCCATCTACTTTTCCAAGCCATTAATCAGCATTAGTTTTTCGCTTTTGTAACTTCAAAGTTGCTCTCAGACGTTTTTCAATTTTCAAAGGATACTCGTACTAGCTTTGAAAATGAAATACAAACATAAATTAAAAAATAAAAATTAAAAACGTCCTGGAAATAAACTTTATTATTATTATTCGCTTCAATATTCTTTTGCTGGATAAAATTTAATTTTTAGTCTTTCTCATACCAAAATAGTTTTAAAAGTCAAATGGCGATATACTCTAAAGGAATTGGCTTTTCCTTGTTCATTTCTAAGTGAATAGAATAATAGAATTTATTACTTTTTTCATAAGTTTTTATTGTTTGTTGAAATAAATATTAAAAAGGCAAGAAATTCGGTTGTTTACTGAAGGCTGGTAAATGTGGGGAAAGGGGCTTTAAGTTTTTCTTTTCAAAATTGATATTGAAGAACTTTTTATTTATTTTGATGTCTGCAAAGTTGAAAAATAGTTTTAATTTTGGTTGGATTTTGAATGCTTTTTATTTATGTGAAATTGGTCTATTTTCTGTTAAAGAAACTATTAATTGGTATAAAAATGTTCCATTTTTGTTTTTTGTTATTTCCGCTTAAATTATATAAAATTGGAATTGATTTTTAGATCATTAACAATAAAAGAATTGGTATATTACAATCTATCATTCCATTTGTAATTTAGAATAACCAATTTTTGAATCCTCTGAAAGTTGAGTAAAACTGTGCCATCTGTTGTAAGGTAGACGCACCATTGAAGCTTTTTCTTTCATAGACAATTTAACTTCACTTACATCGATGGCGTGTTAGTGCTGTAGTGCTTACCACATATAGAGGATGATGTGGAAATTGCTAATTTAGATAGAAAATAAAAATTACTGAATATGACGTTTGCCATGACTGGGGTTCGAATTAAGGCAGAATACGAAAAATTATGCTTAGAAGTAGACATGATAATCAACAAAGCCACAGCAACCTTATAATTACTTTATATTTTTATAGAAAAATTATCTACAATATAATATTTTATAAAAATGATTTCGATAAATTTCGATGTCAAAATTTTTTTCATAATTTTTTCTTAAGAAACAATGTGGGCGTCATATTTTTTTCTATAGAAAAAATGTTTTGTATCGAAAAAATGTCAGTGTCATAATTTTTTCTACATAAAAAATGTCGATGTCATAATTTGTTCTATAGAAACAAAGTCGGTGTCATAATTTTTTCTATCGAAAAAATTTTGGTGTCATAATTTTTTCTATAGAAAAAATGTCTTTGTTAAAATTTTTTTTATAGAAAAAATGTCGGTGTCATAATTTTTTCCATAGAAAAAATGTCGGTGTCATAATTTTTTCTATAGAAAAAATGTCGATGTCATAATTTTTTCCATAGAAAAAATGTCGGTGTTATAATTTTTTCTATCGAAAAAACGTCGGTGTCATATTTTTTTCTATACAAAAAATTTCGTTGTGAAAAATTTTCCAATAGAAAAAATTTCGTTGTAGAAAGTTTTTCTATAGAAAAAATTTCGTTGTGAAAATTTTTTCTAAAGAAAAAATTTCGGTGTGAAAATTTTTTCTAAAGAAAAAATTTCGGTGTGAAAATTTTTTCTAAAGAAAAAATTTCCGTGTGAACATTTTTTCTAAAGAAAAAATTTCAATACGAAAAATTTTTCCATAGAAAAAATTTCGGTGTGAAAATTTTTTCTATAGAAAAAATTTCGGTGTGAAAATTTTTTTTATAGAAAAAATTTCGGTGTGAAAATTTTTTCCATAGAAAAAATTTCGGTGTGAAAATTTTTTCTATAGAAAAAATTTCGGTGTGAAAATTTTTCTATAGAAAAAATTTCGGTGTGAAAATTTTTTCTATAGAAAAAATTTCGGTGTGAAAATTTTTCTATAGAAAAAATTTCGGTGTGAAAATTTTTTCTATAGAAAAAATTTCGGTGTGAAAATTTTTTCTATAGAAAAAATTTCGGTGTGAAAATTTTTTCTATAGAAAAAATTTCGGTGTGAAAATTTTTTCTATAGAAAAAATTTCGGTGTGAAAATTTTTTCTATAGAAAAAATTTCGGTGTGAAAATTTTTTCTATAGAAAAAATTTCGGTGTGAAAATTTTTTCTATAGAAAAAATTTCGATGTGAAAATTTTTTCTATAGAAAAAATTTCGGTGTGAAAATTTTTTCTATAGAAAAAATTTCGGTGTGAAAATTTTTTCTATAGAAAAAATTTCGATGTGAAAATTTTTTCTATAGAAAAAATTTCGGTGTGAAAATTTTTTCTATAGAAAAAATTTGGGTGTGAAAATTTTTTCTATAGAACAAATTTCGGTGTGAAAATTTTTTCTATAGAAAAAATTTCGGTGTGAAAATTTTTTCTATGGAAAAAATTTCGGTGTGAAAATTTTTTCTATAGAAAAAATTTCGATGTGAAAATTTTTTCTATAGAAAAAATTTCGATGTGAAAATTTTTTCTATAGAAAAAATTTCGGTGTGAAAATTTTTTCTATAGAAAAAATTTTGGTGTGAAAATTTTTTCTATAGAAAAAATTTCGTTGTGAAAATTTTTTCTATAGAAAAAATTTCGTTGCGAAAATTTTTTCTATAGAAAAAATTTCGTTGTGAAAATTTTTTCTATAGAAAAAATTTCGTTGTGAAAATTTTTTCTATAGAAAAAATTTCGTTGTGAAAATTTTTTCTATAGAAAAAATTTCGTTGTGAAAATTTTTTCTATAGAAAAAATTTCGTTGTGAAAATTTTTTCTATAGAAAAAATTTCGTTGTGAAAATTTTTTCTATAGAAAAAATTTCGTTGTGAAAATTTTTTCTATAGAAAAAATTTCGTTGTGAAAATTTTTTCTATAGAAAAAATTTCGTTGTGAAAATTTTTTCTATAGAAAAAATTTCGTTGTGAAAATTTTTTCTATAGAAAAAATTTCGTTGTGAAAATTTTTTCTATAGAAAAAATTTCGTTGTGAAAATTTTTTCTATAGAAAAAATTTCGTTGTGAAAATTTTTTCTATAGAAAAAATTTCGTTGTGAAAATTTTTTCTATAGAAAAAATTTCGTTGTGAAAATTTTTTCTATAGAAAAAATTTCGTTGTGAAAATTTTTTCTATAGAAAAAATTTCGTTGTGAAAATTTTTTCTATAGAAAAAATTTCGTTGTGAAAATTTTTTCTATAGAAAAAATTTCGTTGTGAAACTTTTTTCTATAGAAATAATTTCGTTGTGAAACTTTTTTCTATAGAAATAATTTCGTTGTGAAACTTTTTTCTATAGAAAAAATTTCGTTGTGAAACTTTTTTCTATAGAAAAAATTTCGTTGTGAAACTTTTTTCTATAGAAAAAATTTCGTTGTGAAACTTTTTTCTATAGAAAAAATTTCGTTTGGAAACTTTTTTCTATAGAAAAAATTTCGTTGTGAAACTTTTTTCTATAGAAAAAATTTCGTTGTGAAACTTTTTTCTATAGAAAAAATTTCGTTGTGAAACTTTTTTCTATAGAAAAAATTTCGTTGTGAAACTTTTTTCTATAGAAAAAATTTCGTTGTGAAACTTTTTTTCTATAGAAAAAATTTCGTTGTGAAACTTTTTTCTATAGAAAAAATTTCGTTGTGAAACTTTTTTCTATAGAAAAAATTTCGTTGTGAAAATTTTTTCTATAGAAAAAATTTCGTTGTGAAAATTTTTTCTATAGAAAAAATTTCGTTGTGAAAATTTTTTCTATAGAAAAAATTTCGTTGTGAAAATTTTTTCTATAGAAAAAATTTCGTTGTGAAAATTTTTTCTATAGAAAAAATTTCGTTGTGAAAATTTTTTCTATAGAAAAAATTTCGTTGTGAAAATTTTTTCTATAGAAAAAATTTCGTTGTGAAAATTTTTTCTATAGAAAAAATTTCGTTGTGAAAATTTTTTCTATAGAAAAAATTTCGTTGTGAAAATTTTTTCTATAGAAAAAATTTCGTTGTGAAAATTTTTTCTATAGAAAAAATTTCGTTGTGAAAATTTTTTCTATAGAAAAAATTTCGTTGTGAAAATTTTTTCTATAGAAAAAATTTCGTTGTGAAAATTTTTTCTATAGAAAAAATTTCGTTGTGAAACTTTTTTCTATAGAAATAATTTCGTTGTGAAACTTTTTTCTATAGAAAAAATTTCGTTGTGAAACTTTTTTCTATAGAAAAAATTTCGTTGTGAAACTTTTTTCTATAGAAAAATTATTTTTTTTGCAAAAATATTTTACAATGAAAATTTTTTTGTAGAAAAAATTTCGGTGTGATAATTTTTTTGTAAAAAAAAATTCGGTATGTTAATTTTTTCTAAAGAAAAAATTTTGGTGTGGACATTTTTTCTATAGATTTTACAACGAAATATTTTAGTATTGAAAAACTTTTCACACCGAATTTTTTGTTCTATAGAAAAAATGTTACACCGAAATTTTAAATTTTCCGCTCATATATGCCCTCCATACCAAGACCCATTCTCAAACTTCGATTTTTAGGAAAAATTTTGTTTTGATACTTTTGATCAAACTTACCACAACTTTTCGTAAAATTCGCTTAAACATCACGAAAATCACAAAAACTTTAAATCAAAAGATATTTAATGTTTGTGACAATCGGTCTATATTTGACTATAGCTTTCAAATCAGATCTTCTGCCGAAAATGATGTAAATTTACTTTAATATTTCGTTTCTTTAAATTAGAAAAAGCTTTTAGATGTAAAGACAACTAACACATTTTGGTGTTAGTGGTGGAGGGTATTAAATAGTAGAGCTTGACCGATAATAATATACTTCCTGTAGGTTATATACGATTTGTCATAGACTCTTATTGTTTTAGAGTGTTCTTATAGTTTAGAGGGCAAACTTATTTTATATATTTAATTAAAAGTTTTATTTGTAATTGCTTTTTAAGTTAAATTTAAGTGTTAAAGTTTCAAAACTATTTAAATTTTGTAAAACTTTTTCCATGTTTTTGGTAATGGTAGGCGTAGTATTTGGTGTTAATGGACAGCCCATAAGTAGTTTATTTAAGGTTATTAACTTTAACATTAATAATTTTAGTTAATACTAGAAAAATACAGCTAAAGAAAATGCAGTTAAAGTTTAAAAATGAGTTTTATTCAAAATTTTACCGACATCTAAAAACATTTTTTTTTCTCAAAATAAAAGCTTGAAGAGTCATAATGTAAGGGAGAATTCACCACTGGACTGAGACATAAGTAATGTTACTAGTTTTAAGTATTTGATAGATGTCGGACTATTGGTTTGTGAGTTATAGCGTTGAGGACGAATGACGCAGTGGAGACCTTAAAGCGTCTATTGCCTACTTATTCGTCAAAAAGTCCCAGTTACTTAAGGTACGGTCAGACTCATTAAACATTTAAATCAAATATTTTGAGTAAAATATTGTCAAAACAATATAATAAAAAATTTGTGGTCACACATGCACATTTATTTGACGATTTTTATTTGATAAAATACAGAAAAAATACGTTCAAAGTATAAACAAAAAAACAGGTTTTATTTATGGTCACACCAGTGTTGCCACTTTAGGTGTAATTACACATTTCATGTGTAATTTTTATTTTCATGTGTAGGCGATGTGTAACTGGCTGCATGTGTAACTCATGTGTAATTTATATTTTTGTCGTTTTATTTTTTTTAACAGTTTTTAACAAAAAGTAAATGTTTGTACGTCCCTTTCGAAATCGAAAAATTAATATAATGCAAATTTTTTAATGTCAAATTAAAAAAAAACATTTAATTTTAATGGCGATATTTGTACCATTATGGATATTGTGATCCCAAAATTGCAACTGCACTCTTAGATTTTGAAATTTTGGGTTTCACAGCAATTTGGAGCTAGAAGATTATTGGATAAAGGTTTCCGATTTAAAAAATACCTTGGAAGACAGATTTTTTCTACTTTGCAAAAAGGTTTTAATTATATTTTTATTTCGCCGTATTTGAGCGCTGCTGCCAGGGAACTAGTTTAACACTTAACACTGAGCTATCATTTGCCGTGAGTTCTCCTATAAGAACTATAAAGAGCTAGAAAAAACAGCTAAATTTAGAACAAAAATGGCTTCCATATGTTAGAAGAGGATTTCCGAAACTTTGATGAAAATTTTTTAAAATTTGTGCTACGAAGTTGGAGAATATGCGCATAAGATCGAAACGCATAGAATTTTGAAATTTGCTCGGCCTTAATAGGTTGTAAATATAGGCCAAGTAAGTTAGTTATTTTACCAAAAAAAAAATCATGTGTAATTCCTAATTTCATGTGTAATTTTGGTATAATCCATGTGTAATTTACCATTTGGTTAGTGGCAACACTGGGTCACACTGAAGATTAAATATTTTCCCAAAAAATATTTGATCAAATTTTTTCAAAACAAAATTGTGTAATTCATTTGTTTCTCAAATTTGATGTTGTTGTTTCTCAAATTTGATGTTGTTGTTTCTCATATTTGATGTTGTTGTTTCTGTTTCAATAGTAAACAATACAAATGCTCGGCTGTTATTTGCCCCTGTTTGATGTTACAAAAATTTTGTAAGATTAAATAATTATTTGATCAAAATTTAATAAAATATTTGCTCTTGCGTGGTCACATTAGCAAAATTTTTATTTGCTGGCAAATGATTTTGTTTTCTTCAAATCAACATGTTTCTTGTTTGAACCTCAAAAATATTTTGTGGTCAGACTACGAGGATCAAATATTTGATAATTTCGATAAAATGTTTAATCAATGTGACCGTACCTTTACTTAAATTTTATTTTTTAACCTACAAATTTAACGTTATTCAAATTATAAATTTTTCAAATTGTACCATAAAGTTCCAAAAGTATATTAGAGTTTATTATAAAAAGAATATTATTTTCACTGTCAGCTTATTAGCCAGCCCCTTTTGAGTTAAGATGCCGCAAAGTATGCTTTAAAATGTTATTCTGCTGCTAAATGATATGGTTTCATATTATTTAATATTTCCCTCATTCTCTACAGGTTGTAATAAAAATATATAAAATTTCAACTACACTTTTAAATCATTCACCATTTGGCTCCGCTTCCTTTTAAGAAAATTATTAAAATCAACAAATATTTTAGTAATAAAAATAAATAAAAAGAAAAAAAAAACCGAAATGTAAGAAAATACGAAAATACGTAACTATAGCCACCAAGTAAACATCACGTTATGCACGAGTTAATTTAAGTACTACGCAATTCTCACAGAAAAGGAACACAAAAGCCCATAACAGAAGCAGACCACCAGACTACAATGATAGAATTAAAAATCAAAAAAATGAAGGCATTTCATATAATTTCAGTTATTGTAGTTTCTTTTTTGGTTTGGGGCACATGAAACAGTTCAAATCTCAGGAGATGTCTGAGAAAGCAAACAACCAAAAAAAAAAAAAAACTGAAAAAATATGTTAAAAATTAAACGAAGAATAAGAAGGATAGACCATGATTGAATGAACATGTAGACGTATGCACAATGGGGCAGAGTAAACAAAAATAGAATTCAAAAAACAACAAAATATTATTCGCATTTATTATATTATTCGCATTTGATCCCAAAACTCTTCTTTTTGAAAAATATTTGCATCCCGACTAGTTTGTTATTTTTTTGATAAAACTGCATGCATTCAGCTTATATTTAAAACAAGTAAGAAAGTGCTATAGTCGGTTAAGTCTGACCATACGATACCCTTCACCACTAAGGTCAAAGGTGTTATTTTTCCTGCATAAGACAAATATTTGCTAAATTTTGTCATCATACAAACATTTTCTCAAAACTTATACATTTAGGCTGTTTCCGCCATTTGGACTTATATGAGAGCTAGGGTCAAATGTGGACCGATTATTATGAAATTTGGCAAGTTGATTACAGTTGCTACAAGAATTATGTATGCAAAAAATTAACTTAAAATTGTCATTATCATCGGATTTACAAGCGTTTTAGTGAATTTTGTCTGATTTTGTGCGTTTGAGAAAAGAATTTGTATGGGAGCTATGGTCAAATGTGGACCGATTTCAACGAAATTTGGTACAGTAATTTAGTTTAACATAAGCAGTATTTGTTTTAAATTTCATATAAAAATATTGATTTTTATATCAATTCCGGGAAGTGGGACCTATGGGAGGTACCATAAATAATGAACCGATTTTGACGAATTTCAATAGCCATGGTCCTATTATCAAAAAAATGATCTCTGCCAAATTTCATCTGATTATCTTTAGAAGTGCGACCTGTAGTTTGATTACAAGGTTTACAGACGGACATCGCTAAATCGACTCAGAAAGTGATTCTAAGCCTATTGGTATACTAAAAGATGGATCTAAGACAAATATTTCTATGCGTTACATACATCAGCACAAACTTATAATACCCTTTCCACCTATGGTGGTGAAGGGTATAACAAACTTGTTTATTTTAATACAAACTAACATTATAAAGACATCAATAGAAAGTATTTGCCTTATACATACATCATGAGAAAGCCCTATCTAAAGTGGATTATCACCAGGAGTAGGCAGCCCATACCACCAGTAGCCCATGATCTTTTCTAATTATCGTAAATATCACGATCATTAATAAAACTCGTGAAAATGAGTATTAAAATCATTCAGTTGGAATTTGGATGTTAATAGAGTTGGTGGGTGCCGCTTTTTTAAAGAAACGACTAAAACATTATAGGCAAAAAATAAATCAAAGTCCAATTTATAGCAACAAAATATATGATTCAAGAGAACAAAGGAATATAATCTCGAACATTGTTGCCAAAACATTGGGAATAATTTTGTAAAGTGTGGGAATATTTTTCAAAACAGAAATAAATTCTAATATTAAAGAATTTTAGATATTTTATTTCTTTTAGATATTTTCGATCCACAAATTTTTTTATAGCAAAATTTTTAATAAAAATTGTTTTCTTCGGAAAATTGTTAAATAAAAATTATATTTTAGAGAAAATTTTTCGATAAAAATATTTTTCTGTGAAAATTTTCGATCAAAATATTTTTTAAACAAAATATTTTCAAATCTTCTATAGAAAAATTTTTGATAAAAAAATTTTCTATAAAAAAATTTTAAATAAAAAAATTTTTTATAAAAAAATTTTCTATAGAAGAATTTATGATAAAAAAAAATTCTATAGGAAAATTTTTGATCAACAAATTTTTCTATTAAAAATTTTTGTAGAAAAATTTTTCATAAAAAAATTTTCTATACAAAAATTTTCATAAAAAAATTTTCTATAGAAAAATTTTTCATAAAAAATTTTCTATAGAAAAATTTTTGATAAAAAATTTTCTATAGAAAAATTTTTGATAAAAAATTTTCTATAGAAAAATTTTTGATAAAAAATTTTCTATAGAAAAATTTTTGATAAAAAAATTTCTATAGAAAAATTTTTGATAAAAAATTTTCTATAGAAAAATTTTTGTTAAAAAATTTTCTATAGAAAAATTTTTGATAAAAAATTTTCTATAGAAAAATTTTTGATAAAAAATTTTCAATAGAAAAATTTTTCATAAAAAATTTTCTATAGAAAAATTTTTGATAAAAAATTTTCTATAGAAAAATTTTTGATAAAAAATTTTCTATAGAAAATGAAAACTATTTGATTTTTGCCCATATGTATGTATTATATGAATGTCAGGTGAACTTGTAAAAAATAAAATTAAGTCTTTGAACTTGAATACTCATTTGCTAAGCAAGTTCTGCCCCATTGTGCAATGTAGTAGACATGGTGCAGGCAAGCGTTGCATATTTCAAGTTCCCATTACTATCCAGTGAAGAAAGTGAGTATTTTTGAAAACTGTTAAAATGTTGCAAACCTTAAATTACAGGGTTTACCACATTGCGTAATTTAACATGCACACGATTTCCAGCTTATGTCTCAGGACAAATTCATTCAAACTCATAGAACGTATGTAACTGGCACGTGTAGCTTTTCCTGAAGAAACCGTAATTTAGTTGTCACTTATACGTTCTTAAGTTTTTTTGTTTCCTTTAGTACTTGGGGAGAGAATTACAACCACTTTCAAACCTGATGCATTGTATGGCACAATGACGTAGACGAGACCCGCAACCGAAACAAAAACCAAAGTGCATTAAATATTTATACTCGTAATAAAGAAAAGTGAGGAATACCTCAAGTCTCTGATAGACAAGTCCGCTCGCTCATACCCACAATCAAGATTTGTTTCCTTTTGATACACAAAAATCTACTGTACCACAAAAGTTTATTTAATTCTCAAAAGGTAAATTAAATTAGTTAAAATGCGATTACGTGCCATGACACCTGTCTATGTTTAAGTACATTTTTAATGTTAAATTCTTATTTTAAAATACGCGAAGTCCGTAAAATTTTTAATAACTTTTCTTTAAAAAGAATAATGTCAAATTTCTAGCACTTGTCATAAATCATTTATAAGCTAAATTTTCTGTTTTTTTGTGTGATTTTTGCCAGTCTGAGCAATAATTTGTAGTGAAATAGAGTTTTTTGTAATACGAATTGCAAATTTTTATATTAATAAAAATATTTAAAATGCCTGGTTACAGAAATAGTTCAGAAGTTTAAAGGAATGAAATGTTAAAATATAAATATTTCACGGTGATTAAGCTAGGCCATTTTTTGTTTACTTTGACATCGACAGCGCACGGAGGCATTTTTAAATTCTAAAAAAATATTTTCTCGAACAGAGTAAAAGTTAAATGAAATTTTTCAAAATTTTACTTTTTATAAGAAATTTTTCCAAAATTAACTTTTTATAGGAAATTTTTCAAAAATTTACTTTTTATTGGAAATTTTTCAAAAATTTACCATTTAGAGGAAATTTTTCAAAAATTTACTTTTTATAGGAAATTTTTCAAAAATTTACTTTTTATAGGAAATTTTTCAAAAATTTACTTTTTATAGGAAATTCTTCAAAAATTTACTTTTTATAGGAAATTTTTCAAAAATTTACTTTTTATAGGAAATTTTTCAAAAATTTACTTTTTATGGGAAATTTTTCAAAAATTTACTTTTTATAGGAAATTTTTCTTAATTTTACTTTTTATAGGAAATTTTTCTAAAATTTACTTTTTATAGAAAATTTTTCTAAATTTTACTTTTTATAGGAAATTTTTCAAAAATTTACTTTTTATAGAAAATTTTTCTAAATTTTACTTTTTATAGGAAATTTTTCAAAAATTTACTTTTTATAGGAAATTTTTCAAAAATTTACTTTTTATAGGAAATTTTTCAAAAATTTACTTTTTATAGGAAATTTTTCAAAAATTTATTTTTTTTAGGAAATTTTTCAAAAATTAATTTTATAGGAAATTTTTCAAAAATTTACTTTTTATAGGAAATTTTTCAAAAATTTACTTTTTATAGGAAATTTTTCAAAAATTTACTTTTTATAGGAAATTTTTCAAAAATTTACTTTTTATAGGAAATTTTTCAAAAATTTACTTTTTATAGGAAATTTTTTAAAAATTTACTTTTCTTAAGAAATTTTTCAAAAATTTACTTTTTATAGGAAATTTTTCAAAAATTTACTTTGTATAGGAAATTTTTCAAAAATTTACTTTTTATAGGAAATTTTTCAAAAATTTACTTTTTATAGGAAATTTTTCAAAAATTTACTTTTTAAAGGAAATTTTTCAAAAATTTATTTTTTATAGGAATTTTTTTAAAAAATTTACTTTTTACAGGAAATTTTTAAAAAATTTACTTTTTATAGGAATTTTTTCTCAAAAATTTATTTTTTATAGGAAATTTTTTAAAACCCTTTATGTCTCCTATTGCGAGGGTATAGAAGACTACTGTAGAGGATGTCATATAGTTAAGGAGGACGGTTAGAAGACTCTTCTTACATCGCTCCGCCCTAGAGAATCCGTATATTATCTGGCACCTGGTGGCTCTTAAGGTTCGTATTTAAATGTCTTACTGGTTCTTCAAAAGTTGCGTCGGTGCAACCCAACAGACGCTAAGCTCGTCGTCAGCCTTTGTCATAACCTTACCATTCTGAGTTATCCGGCCTTACCGCAAATATGTATTACACCCTTTTTATCGTTAAAAATTGAATCCAGATTTCATACTTCTCTTAGTTATTGAAAAAGAACGTGTACAAAATACATTTTCTGTACAGACAAGTCTGACGCAATTTTTTCGCAAATAAGATTTGGGCAAATATTTCATTTATGTATACATTTATTTGCTTTCTTTCTTTTATGTACTTAACCGAATATGAACGCATTTTAATTTGAATGGCAAATTACTTATGACAACTGCACTTTGCTAAGAGCTTGAGAGTTGTAGCGAAAATGCCGTTTAAATTACTCCTGAAGTAGTAGTTTCTGGTAGCAGAAATGAAAGAATATTTACAATGAAATGAAGATGTAATAAAATACAATTTGTTCATTTTTAACAAATATGAATATTTTTCTTGTGAAATTAATTTTAATATAGCAATGAAGAATATTTCATATTAAAGGAGACTGTAAAAGTAAATAGTTTGTTGCAACTATAAGCACTTTGACGATTTAACGAAAATTTTATTATTGCGTTTTTTGTGTAAGAGACGATGAAGGAAAACACTTTTTAAATAATATGCATGTAAAAAGTGTTTTTTTTATATTAATGTACCGAGAAACTCAAGTAGAAAAAGAAAATCATGGCGACTGACAACTATTTTATAGAAAAATATGTCGATCGCCTATTTGCCTATAGAAACCCATTACATTATTCAACTTTTCTTACAGAAAACCATAAATGTCGCAAATTTTTTTATGTCTATAGGAATTTAAAGTAAATTCTTAATTTTCTATACAAAACCGATCACCAAATTTTATATTTCTAGAGCCAATGTTCAATACCGAATATGATCCAAATATAACATTTTTAAGGAAAGTCTAAAAACTGTTTAATATCCAAAATATTCAACAAGTAAGAATGTAAGACTATTCGGCTGTGCCGAATCTTATATACCCACCATCAAATTGTATTAAATTAAGAAAATATCTCACATATCTTCAAGGGTGCACCTAATTCAAAATGTGGACCTAATTCGCTAGTTGGTAAAATCTTTGTATTCAATTCGGTTGCTATAACTTTATAGTTCAGCATTTAAAAGTATCTAAGTGGGTTCCCTGGTATACGGCAGGTCCATATATTTTGTTAGGAGTTTTTAAAGCATCTACTGTATATAAAGTCTGGACTAAACATTGATTGATAGCCACCTAATTTCGTAGGTACAATCTTAATATACCAAATATACCTCCAAATCTTTTTGTTTGTAGATATAACAAGTAAGAAAATGCTATAGTCGGTCCAGCTCAACCATACGATACCCTTAACCTCTAAGGTAAATTTTGCCATCATAGAAACATTTTCTAAAAACTTATATATTTAAGCTGTTTCCGTCATTTGGACTTATATGAGAGCTAGGGTAAAATGTGGGCCAATTAT
Organism: Stomorhina lunata; assembly: GCA_933228675.1. Taxonomy (NCBI): domain Eukaryota; kingdom Metazoa; phylum Arthropoda; class Insecta; order Diptera; family Rhiniidae; genus Stomorhina; species Stomorhina lunata. The sequence goes on from OW121744.1 coordinate 46,470,565, forward strand.
CTCAAAATTTGGCTAATTGATTACAGTTTTTACAAAAATTATCTGTGCAAAAAATAAACTCAAAATTCTAATTATCTTTAGATTTACGAGCGTTTTGGAGATTTTTGTCTCACTAAGACCGTTTTGAAAGAAGAGTTTGTATGGGAGCTTTGGTCAAATGTGGACCGATTTCAGCGAAATGTGGTACAGTGATTTTGGTTTACATAAACAGTATTTGTTTTGAATTTCATGAAAAAATATTGATATTTGTGGCCAAAATATCAGTTCCCGAAAGTGACCCCCATGGAAAGTACAATATATAGTAGACCGATTTTGGCGAATTTCAGTAGCCATGGTCTCACTATCAAAATTATCGTTGCTAAATTTCACTAAATTATCTTTAGAATTGCGATCCATACTTTGACTACAAGGCTTACGTGGGGGTCCAGCCAGCCAGTCGGCCAGCCAGACGGACTGACAAAAATCCAATCAGAAAGTGATTCTAAAACTATTGTTATACTAAAAGGTGGATCTATGACAAATATTTCTATGCGTTACATACATCAGCACAAACCTATGGTGGTGAAGGGTTGAAAAAGGGGATGTTATGTATATAAGAACTATAGCCAAATATTGACCGATTGTTACACAATTTTATACACTGGCTTGTATTTATACATAGCTTTCATAGTTTATAATTTAATAGCTTTTAACTGGCGTTTGTGGCTTTTTAGTGGTTTCCGGAAGTTGTTTTTATATGAAAGCTATAGCCAAATATGGACCGATTCCTATAAAATTTGATATACTGATCAATAGTTGCATAAATCTTCTCCGTTCTAAATTAAGTCGTCAGAGCTATTAAATTGTATTCAATTTATGAGTATTACTTTGATTCCCGGGGTGGGGTTATATGGGACCTCTAACTAAATATGAGCCGATTTCGCCCATTTTCAATACACAACTTTTTCAAGATATCAAAAATACGTTTATAAAATTTTCGTTAAGACGCTATCGCTCTTCTATCTGACAGACAGACATACATCATGTAAGTTTTTTATATGGGAGCTATGGTCAAAGGTTGGCCGATTCTAACAAAATTTGGCACACTGGCTGGCATTCACATAGGACTTCCTTGTTTTAAATTTAGTGGCCATAGCTAGTATAGTTTATTAGTTATTCACGTTTAAGTGTGTTTTAGATGCAATTAAGGCTGTTTTCGCAAGTGTTTTGTATGGGAGCTATGGTTAAGTGTGAACCGATTTCTATGAAATTTCATCATTTTAATAACGATTATTTAAAACTTCTCTGTGCCAAATTTTATTATCATATCTGTTGGAATTTGTCATTTATTAGCGAATAAGCGATTGGCTTATGCGAGGATATACGGGCGCTGTAGTCCAATCTAAACTGATTTTTTCTAATTTCAATAGCAAAATTTTGCAAGAAATGAAGAATATTTGTAATAAATTTTAGTGACCATTTGTTAAGGTTTTATCGTACCGACAACAGACAGACAGACGGAAGGTCAGATAGACGGAAATCGCTGGTATTTTTGTATTTCCGTAAGTTTTTATATGGGAGTTATGGTCAAATGGTGACCGATTGTGACAAAATTTTGCAAACTGGCTGGCATTGACATAAAAGACTTCTTTGTACTTAACTTAGTGGCCATAGCTATTATAGTTATAGATTACACTGCACAACAGTGAAAAAAGTGCAAGGTCGTGACTATATAGGTCCGATTCTACTATCAAAATGTAGTAAAACCCTATACTCAGTTTGGCCAAGTTAGTGACCGCTTTATATTTATGGGCCTCCAAAGTTTCCCAATATTATCATGATGCCAAAAAAAGGTGTCATCAGTTTTTACCAAATAGCTAATCAACACTTAAAAATATCGCTTAGCTATGTTCGGCAAAAATGTAGCGAAGAGTATGACAAATAATAATTGATCTTCTTAAAGTCGTGATTAGACGTGTTGTATTGTGGCTCTCGCTTTTTTAATAAATTCTCTTTGTAACATTGTTTGTTAATCCATAAAAATATAAAAAATAAATAAAGTGTATTTTTCGTACTATATAGACAAGTTACTTTATCATAAATCTTAAAATCTGTGCTTTAAAACTCAATTAAAAAAACTCAATTTCGTCTTTTTCATAAACATTATTAAAAATACCAACAACAAACAATAAAAGCTATTAAAAACAAACAAAAACTAAACAACAACAATCATTAATCTCGCGCACTTAAATCAGCTGTTGCAGTTTTAAGTACACTGGTTGTCATAAACAGTTTGAAAATCGTTGCTTTAAATTAAATTTTTGCTAGTAACTTTTTTCCGTTATTTTAAATTTGTTCATAACATTTACACTCCTGCTAAATTGAATAAAGGAACAAATTTACTTTGATCATGGATTGCTCAAATACTAATTGCAACATTACCGATAATGGTCGTATGATCTCATGTTGGCTGTGCTTAAGTAGTTACCATTTAAAATGTGCGAGTGTTAAGCCTCGTGATGCAGATGCGGTTTCCGATCCTGATAAATCCCTCCAATGGACGTGTAGTCGTTGCAAGCCAATAAATTTGGATTTTTATAAATTTTTCAAATCCTACAAAGAAGAATACGATCAACTCAATAAAGAATTCTTATCAGTTCAGGCCAAACTGGCTAAATTCGGTGAGTTATTCACCAAATTTCCGAACTTGGATAATTTTATCGATGCTCAGGATATATCATCACCCAAAAGGAAAAAAATGTCTAATAAATCTCCTATAATACCAACAATAACATTTCCATCAATTTCAACTGTTGTGAACGCCATTGATAATCGTGTTTCCTATCCATCGTCGTCTCAAAACTTGATACATACTCAAAATACGGCTTTATTGGATATCGATAATGGATCGACTACAACTTTTTTAACCCCTTTAACTTCACAAGAAAATAATTCCTCAATTATACCCCCGGCTGATCCTATAGTTCCAAATCCGCTACGTGCAGTTGCACCTAAAAAAACTGTATTTATTTCACGTTTGGCAAGTGATACTTCATCGAATGATGTACATTACTACATAAGATCTAAAGTCGGTCCAAATGCTGATGTTAATATATATAAATTTCAGTTCTCACAGCCTCGATCTATCTCTTCATTTAAAGTTACTGTTTCTGATGACATTTTTAAACTTATTTCCGATGCAAACTTCTGGCCTATAAATACTTTAGTTCGTGAGTATGTATATAAGGAAAGACAGCAAACAAATAAAATTGGCGTTCTTCCCCATCGTGAGCAGATTAACTCAAAAAACTAGTCAACATCTCTGTGCGTTCGATTTCTCTTTGTTATCAAAACGTTCGTGGCTTACGTACAAAACTGTCGAATTTATATAAAAATAGTTTTAACCTTGATTACCAGATTATCGTATTTACTGAAACATGGCTTAACGATACATTTCTTAATACTGAAATCTTATGCAGCAATTACAACATTTTCCGTCGTGATCGGTGTACCTATGGTGGCGGAGTTTTAATAGCGGTTTCCAGTAATTTATCCTCCAAACTTCTAGAAACTAACTCATTTGCTAGCATCGAATTTATTGCTGTAATAATAAAACTGAAGCACAAAAGAATAATAGTAACGTGTTCGTATATTCCTCCATCTTCCCCGTACTCTTTATACATGCAGCATGCCGAAGCAATCAGATCTCTTGCTCGATTTGTTCATGAAAATGACTCCCTTATAATCACGGGTGACTTTAATATGCCTTCAATAACTTGGAATTATCTGCCAGATGAGAAATATTTCGTTCAAACCCAACTAAATGAGAATTTTGTGAACTTTTTTAACATATTGCATGATATGGGTCTTTTCCAAATAAATGGTATACTGAATGATTTCTCGAAAATTTTAGATCTTATTTTTGTAAATGACAGAGATGATTGCTTTCTAAAACGTTCTCCTCCAATTACTCTCCCTGAAGATCGATACCATCCTAGTTTGGAAATAACAATATCGATTCCAACAGATCAAGGTTTGCTGATAACTACCACAGCTGAAAGATCGTTTGTATTTAGCAAAACCAACTATAATTTGTTAAACCAACTTATTGAAGATACAGACTGGATTGATTTATTAGCAACTGCATCAAATTCTACAGCTTCTTTTCACCAATTATTTGAAATTTTTTACAACAAAATATATTCGTATATGGATTTGTGTATTCCAAAACAAATACTCAAACCTTTAGCTGGACCACCCTGGAACACAAGACAATTAATTCAAGCGAAAAACAAAAAGAATAAATCTTATAAGAAATTTAAGCGATCTGGATCATCCGCCGACTATCTTAAATATTCTACAGACAGAGCATTTTACACCTGTTTAAATAATTTGTGTTATAAGCGTTATTTAAGCAAAATTAAAAACAATCTGAAGCATGATCCTAAATCTTTTTATAAATTCATTAACTCTAAGAAAAAATCTACTGGTTATCCCGCCTCTATGAAATTTAAACAAGCTGAATCCAGTGAAGATACAATTATATGTAACATGTTTGCTGATTTTTTTGCGTCTACGTATTCTTGTGCATCTTATGATTCTTCTATTGATTATCCACATTTATTGATGGAAAATCATAATATATCAATACCATACTTGGATTTAGAAACTGTTTCAAATGGCTTAAAAAAACTTAAATTCTCTTATACCCATGGACCCGACAAAGTTCCCAGCAGTATATTAGTGAAATGCTCCGATGCCTTATGTATTCCATTAACACTTCTGTTTAATATTTCAATTAAAAATGGATATTTACCGAATATTTGGAAGAAATCGTATATTGTCCCTTTATTCAAATCGGGTAATAGAGAAGACGTCGAAAATTATCGTGGAATCGCAAAACTTAGTACAATACCAAAACTTTTTGAAAAATTAATTACTGATAACTTAAGTTATCAAGTATCGAACTTAATATCTCCGTACCAGCATGGATTTCAAAAAGGTTGTTCCACAACTACCAATCTTTTGCAATTCACTTGTGCTGTGTTTCGTGGCTTCTTTCTGGGAAAACAAACTGATGTCATTTACACCGACTTTAGCAAGGCATTTGATAAAGTAAACCATAAACTCCTTATTAGAAAACTGCACTCGATGGGATTCTCAAAACTCTTAATAAATTGGATATGCTCATATTTATCAGACAGGTCTCAAAACGTGATTTTTGGTAATTGTATTTCCAAAAATATAAAAGTATCATCTGGAGTACCGCAGGGTAGTCACCTTGGACCGCTGCTATTTTTACTTTTCATTAATGACATGCCCGATGTAATAAAGTCTTCACATATTTTACTGTACGCTGACGACGTGAAATTGTTTTTAAGTTACGATCAATTATCAGACCATCAACATCTTCAAAAAGATTTGGACTCATTTTATAATTGGTGTACCAAGAATCTAATGGAACTTAATTTAAAAAAATGTAAAGTAATGCGCTTTGCAAGAAGTAATCCAATAATTGTTGATTATTGCTTAGGAAATCATAAACTCGATTTTGTTGAAAATTTTATGGATTTGGGAATACTGTATGACCCTAAATTAACCTTTACACCGCATATAACTTTAATAATAAATAAAGCCAGGGGCGTGCTTGGCTACATAAAACGATGGTCAAAGGAATTTAATGATCCATACATTGCTAAAACTTTATATATGTCTCTCGTGCGGCCTATTCTTGAATATGGCTCGATAATTTGGGATCCAATTTATCGAATTCATTCAAATTCTATTGAGTCGGTGCAAAAACAATTTCTTCTTTTTTGCCTCCGGGGATTACGTTTCGACCCCCGTAATTTACCACCATATCCTGCTCGTCTAGCTCTTATTAAGCTTCCAACACTAGCAAGCCGCAGAACCATGCTAAATATTTCATTTACTCTAAATGTCTTTAATGGTGTCACATGTTCTGGTTTTTTGATAAATGAAATTCTTTTCAATGTTCCACAACGCCCTACCCGAAATTTTATCCCATTGTCGCTGACATTTTTAAGACAAAACTATGCTGATGCTGATCCACTTAGAAGGATGTGTAACACGTTTAATCAGTTTTATAGTTTTATTGACTTTTCTTTAAATTTTAATCTTATAAAACAAAATATTTTAAATCATTTAAATTCATAGTACTTGCTGAATATGTTGTAAAGTGTTGTTTATATGTATCTAAATTTTTGTAAATGTCTGCAAGGAATTAACTCCATAGACAATAAATAAATAAATAAAAAAATAAATAAATAAAAATATTTTTTTGCTAAAATTTTAATATAAAAATGTATTTTAATTCAGACATTCTTTAAAAAAGTTAAAGAAAAATTTTTTTGTTTTTTTTTTTAATATTTTGATCATAACTTTTTGGAAATCCTGATTTTCCTACACTATATTTGAGAGAATTGTAGTCACAGCAAATATAAATAACTTTTGTGAACACACCATTGTAATCTGAACGTGTCTAGATACCAAAAATAGGTCATATGGACTCCCTTGTGCAAACAAAATTAAATTTTTTTCTCAAATTTAAGCAAATAAAAAATGTTGAAAATTGCTTTTATAAAGAATCATTTGACGGTTAAAACGTTCCAAGTTGTACAAGAGATGATTTTTTAATTACATATTAACTCCCGTTGCTTTAAATGCAATTAACATATTAAAATTCAAATAAAATCCTATAAAAAAGTGTCAGATTCGGTGTACTATTGACTACTTTTGCCTCTAGATTCCTTATTTTTTGCGAAATTTTATCACAGACATCTCTTTTGAAAGTTTTTGACAGTATCTATTCTTGCGTTTCTAAAAATGTTGCAACAAATTGCCGCAAGGTGGCGGTATTGACATGTTTCTTACAATTGTATAAAATACATTTTATTTGGATGTTTTTCGATGTTGGTACATTCAGAAAAAAATTTGACCAAATACTCCTGAACAAAGTTGCGAAACAGAGTTAAACCATATTTTTTAGTTTTTGTTATTAAAAATACGATTTCCATATGAAACCTTAAAATAGCGCCATCTTTTTACAGAAATCAGAAACAAAGAAGTCGTAGAACAAACGTTACTTTTACAACCTCAGAGATTTATTTTCCACAACAAAAAAGTTGTTTTTCGCAAAAATACGTTTTTGAGACATTGCTAATTATAAAATTTTAGTTAAAAATATAATTTTTTTGGCACAAGGGAGTCTTTATGACCTATTTTTGGTATCCAAAAACGTTCAAATTACATTGGTATGTTGTTTAGCTTTACTGTGGCTACAATTTTCCGAAATATAGTATAGGAATAATCAGGATTTTCAAGAAGTCATGATCAAAAAATCAAAAACAAAAAAAAATTTTCTTTAACTTTTTAAAAAAACTTTAAGATAAAACACATTTTTATCATAAAATTTTAGCAAGAAATATTCGTCATACTCTTGGCTACATTTTTGCCGAACTTAGTTAAGCGATATTTTTAAGAGATTATTGGCTATTTGGTAAAAACTGATGATACCTTTTTTTAGGCATCATGCTAATATTGGGAAACATTGGAGGCCCATACAAATAAAATGGTCACTAGCTTGGCCAAACTGAATATAGTGTTTTACTACAATTTGATAGTAGAATAGAACCTATATAGTCAAGACCTTGCGCTTTTCAAAAGATATTCATTTGTTCTGTAGTGTTATAGATTTATTGTTATTTAGGTATATTTTACTTGGAAGTTAGGCTGCTTTCATAAGTGTTTTGTATGGGAGCTATTTCGAAATGTGAACCGATTTCGATGAAATTTTATACGCTGCCTAGTATTTATGTAGAACTTTTATATAACAAATTTTATCGTCATTATAATTTGTCATTTATTAGCAAAGTACCTGGTTGACCGAGCCTTGCTCGGAGATTTATGACAAGCATTTTGTGGCAAATTTTTAAGTTTTCATATTTTTTTATATTTTTTTATAAAGTACTTAAATAAATTTAGAGGAAAGATATTACACAAATCTTCAGTTAGTCTTGAATTATTTGATTTATTTTGTCCGATCAGCACATTGTTTACATAGTTTACAGTTTAACTCCTTTTGAAAAATTTTAGAAATTGGTCATACCAACAGAAACCTCCGTCGGCTCATGCGCAACAGCTTTGCTAAAGATTGTACCCTGATCAAATGCACAGTTTACGATTTATTTTATTTTGAATAATTTTCAGTAGCGCCACCTGTCGGAAATTTTTCACACCAACTAAGGAACTTTTGCCGGCTCATGCGCTACAACTTTGCTAAAGATCATAGCATGATCAAATGCACAGTTTACGATAAAATTTATTTTTAGTAATTTTCAGTGGCGCCATCTTTCGAAAATTAGTCTTACTAACTTAAAAACCTTTGCCGGTTTATCCGCAAGATCGCCGCTAAAGGGCATAACATGATCAAATGCATAGCTTACTATTCTATAAAGAACATACATACAGACAAACATTTATTTGTTTAAAAGTTATAATATTACTACTTTTTCCCCATTTTTATCCCCTTATTTCAAAAAAGTTCCATATGCATGTTTGGCACTTCTTTGGATCCAATTAAATTCGGTACATTTGATTAAAACGCAGTTAACATAATGTTCCTCTTCATATTACTTTTTGAGATGTTAAGTTATCATGTTATCCCTTTTTACCCATTTTGGCCCCAAAATCAAAAAAGTACCAAACACGTGTTCAATATTTCATTCACATCTATTGACTGTAGTACAAAGTTCCTTTTTATATTCTTTGGTTTAAAAAATAAGAGTGGGTTAAAAAAGTACCAAAAAAACTATTTTCACAGTTTTTTACCCCCATCGGACATAGTTTGAAAAAAAGTACCAAACCAAACACCGCTATAGCTGTTCAAAACGTAATTTTAATTTTGTTTCTATACCTATTACTTTAGAAGATATAACATTTTTGATTTTCTGTCAAAATCTTTAGAACCGATTTCGAGTCTATATATATATTGATATATATATATATATATATACATAAATACATACAATTATTGCTCATTTATAGATATAAGATAAGCGATTAGCCTAGTCGAGTTTATACTGAAGCTATGATCAAATGTGAAGCGTTTTTACAACAATTTCAGAAATGACCTAGCTCCTTTCGTATAGGCCCTATAGTGCTTTCAACAGACAGACAGACAGTCATCGTTCAATCGTCTTTAAATTTTACAAAAATTCAGAATATACATCAATTTCGGTTTTTAAACTAGTATTAAGGAAGTTACAAACGGAATGACTATCTCAGTATATCCCCTGTTCTTTTTGATGGTGGGTATAAAAACAGTTTCAAAATATAAAGTTATTTTGAAAAAAATGGTTCATAGATGGTATTGAATATGGGCTCTCGATAAGGTTTTCTGTAGAAAATCAAGGCTATTGTCAAGTATTATACAGAAAACCAAAGAAACCTCCAACTTTTTGAAGAAAAGCGGTTTCTTGCCATGTTAATTATTCAAGGTTGTTTTTTTAAGAAATAATTAAAAATTTGACAATTTGGGTTAAATAGTAGACAGTTGTCCTACTAATGATATACATATTTAATAATATACCTTTCATAAATTTAAATGTTGACCCAAAATTCCAATTAATATTAGCCTTGAAAAAAATATGAAATTTAAATAAACTTTTTTAAATCAGTTTACTGCGAATACAACGAAAACTTAAAAAAAAAATATTAAAATATCCTTTACACCTCCTGTGGTGTTATGAAATAATGACTTTGAATTGTCTAGAGATTTCCTTAAACAAAATAAGCTTAAGGGTTCTTTTTGTTTTTAAATAGAAAACTATCTTCAAAATTCTAACAGATGTATAAAATTTTGATTCAAAAAAAAAAAAATTAGAAATTCATTATTTCCTGCACTTGTTTTAAAAAAAGTATAATTTTCATTTCGATACAATACTTAAGGCAGTTTTAGGTTTCAAAAAAACGAAAATTTTTAAATATGTATGAAAATTTTGCCAATTATTTTCCTAACACTTTGATGTAGCTAAACAAAGAATTTCATGTCTAAACAACCCTTGTAAAATGATTTATACTCAATTAAATTCGTAGAATTTAAAGTTTCAAACAATTTATGCATGACTGACTTTACACTAGGGAGAATAAATGTAATTTTCTGTATAAAAATCAATTTAAGTTTTGGTAAATCAATGTTTGTTTTTGAGACATATTTCTTTTGTCAACAAGAAGAAGGTAGAGTTCGAAATACGATATTGAGGGTTGGTGTCATACGATTGATAAAATTATATTTATTGATCGATTTCTAATGTTTCAAAGTACATGAATATTTGAAATATTCGAGTTTAAAGTTTTTCATACAAAAACATACAATCTTGGTACAAAATGCATGATCATAAATTTTCAATATTTCGGCTTTAGCTATCATATTTAAGAGAATAATCGAGTTTAGAGTTTTTCATAAAAAAAATTTCAAAAAAATCAATTTTGGTATGAAAAAATGGGTAATCACAGAATTTCGTGAAAAATTTCCTATAAAAAGTTTATCTTTCAAAAATTTCCTACAAAAAGTAAATTCTTGAAAAATTTCCTATAAAAAGTAAATTTTTGAAAACTTTCCTTTAAAACGTAAATTTTTTCAAAATTTCCTATAAAAAGTAAATTTTTGAAAAATATCCTATAAAAATTAAATTTTTGAAAAATTTCCTATAAAAAGTAAATTTTTGAAAAATTTCCTATAAAAAGTAAATTTTTGAAAAATATCCTATAAAAAGTAAATTTTTTAAAAATTTCCTAGAAAAAGTAAATTTTTGAAAATTTCCTAGAAAAAGTAAATCTTTGAATAATTTCCAATAAAAAGTAAATTTTTGAAAAATTTCCTAGAAAAAGTAAATCTTTGAATAATTTCCAATAAAAAGTAAATTTTTTAAAAATTTCTTAAAAAAGTACATTTTTAAAAAAATTTCCATTAAAAAGTAAATTTTTTAAAAATTTCCTACAGTAAATTTTTGAAAAATTTCCTATAAAAAGTAAATTTTTGAAAAATTTCCTATAAAAAGTAAATTTTTGAAAAATTTCCTATAAAAAGTAAATTTTTGAAAAATTTCCTATAAAAAGTAAATTTTTGAAAAATTTCCTATAAAAAGTAAATTTTTGAAAAGTTTCCTATAAAAAGTAAATTTTTGAAAAATTTCCTATAAAAAGTAAATTTTTAAAAAAATTCCTATAAAAAGTAAATTTTTGAAAAACTTCCTATAAATAGTAAATTTTTTAAAAATTTTCTATAAGAAGTAAATTTTTTTAAAATTTCCTATGAAAAGTAAATTTTTGAAAAATTTCCTATAAAAAGTAAATTTTTGAAAAATTTCCTATAAAAAGTAAATTTTTGAAAAATTTCCTATAAAAAGGAAATTTTTGAAAAATTTCCTATAAAAAGTAAATTTTTGAAAAATTTCCTATAAAAAGTAAATTTTTGAAAAATTTCCTATAAAAAGTAAATTTTTGAAAAATTTCCTATAAAAAGTAAATTTTTGAAAAATTTCCTATAAAAAGTAAATTTTTGAAAAATTTCCTATAAAAAGTAAATTTTTGAAAAATTTCCTATAAAAAGTAAATTTTTGAAAAATTTCCTATAAATAGTAAATTTTTTAAAAATTTTCTATAAGAAGTAAATTTTTAAAAAATTTCCTATAAAAAGTAAATTTTTGAAAAATTTCCTATAAAACGTAAATTTTTGAAAAATTTCCAATAAAAAGTAAATTTTTGAAAAATTTCCTATAAAAAGGAAATTTTTGAAAAATTTCCTATAAAAAGTAAATTTTTGAAAAATTTCCTATAAAAAGTAAATTTTTGAAAAATTTCCTATAAAAAGTAAATAAATATTTGAAGAATTTCCTATAGAAAGTAAATTTTTGAAAAATTTCCTATAAAAAGTAAATTTTTGAAAAATTTCCTATAAAAAGTAAATTTTTGAAAAATTTCCAATAAAAAGTAAATTTTTGAAATATTTCCTATAAAAAGTAAATTTTTGAAAAATTTCCTATAAAAGGTAAATTTTTGAAAAATTTCCTATAAAAACAAAATTTTTGAAAAATTTCCTATAAAAAGTAAATTTTTTAAAAATTTCCTATTAAAAGTAAATTTTTGAAAAATTTCCTATAAAAAGTAAATTTTTGAAAAATTTTCTATAAAAAGTAAATTTTTGAAAAATTTCCTATAAAAAGTAAATTTTTGAAAAAGAATTTCGTTATTTTAGCTCTAGCTATCATGGTTGACGATAAAATCGAGTTTAAAGTTTTAGTTAAAAAAATTTCAAAAAAATAAATTTTTCGTATGAAAAATTGAGTGATCACAGAATTGTGTTATTTTGGCTCTAGCTATCATATTTTAGGAAATATTATTGCTTTAATCGAGTATAAGTATAAATATATCTTTAATACTTCATATATTTTGACATTTATACATATCATTTTGATTCATTTACATTTCATATGACTTTTGCAGGTTTCCTCAAGGAACTTCATTGTATAAATATTATATTACCAGCAATTATAAATGAAATATTAATTTTTCTTTATAGTCTTTGTCTTCTTTAAATAGAAATTATATGAAGACCTTATTTTGTAAGTGGATTAAGTCCAAAAAGTAAACTTTTGAAAAATTTCCTATAAAAAGTAAGTTTTTGAAAAATTTCCTATAAAAAGTAAATTTTTTAAAAAATTTCCTATAAAAAGTAAATTTTTGAAAAATTTCCTATGCAAAGTAAATTTTTGAAACATTTCCTATGCAAAGTAAATTTTTGAAAAAGTTCCTATAAAAAGTAAATTTTTGAAAAATTTCCTATAAAAAGTAAATTTTTGAAAAATTTCCTATAGAAAGTAAGTTTTTGAAAAATTTCCTATAAAAAGTAAATTTTTGAAAAATTTCCTATAAAAAGTAAATTTTTGAAAAATTTCCTATAGAAAGTAAGTTTTTGAAAAATTTCCTATAAAAAGTAAATTTTTGAAAAATTTCTTATAAAAAGTAAATTTTTGAAAAATTTCTTATAAAAAGTAAATTTTTGAAAAATTTTCTATAAAAATTAAATTTTTGAAATATTTCTAATAAAAAGAAAATTTTTGAAAAATTTTCTATAAAAATTAAATTTTTGAAATATTTCTAATAAAAAGTAAAATTTTGAAAAATTTCCTAAAAAAAAAGTAATTTTTTAAAAATTTCTTATAAAAAGTAAATTTTTGAAAAATTGCCTATAAAAAGTAAATCTTTGAAAAATTTCCCATAAAAAGTAAATTTTTTGAAAATGTCCTATAGAAAGTATATTTATGAAAAATTTCCTATGAAATGTAATTTTTTTGAAAAATTTCCTATAAAAAGTAAATTTTTTGAAAAATTTCTTATAAAAAGTAAATTTTTGAAAAATTTTCTATAAAAAGTAAATTTTTGAAAAATTTTCTTGGGTTTCGTAAATTTAAAGTAATTTATTTTTCGCATATTAAGATCCATAATTGCAGAACCGTTCCCCATCAATAACTTAATTTTTTTGGAATGTGGACTTATTCCACTTTCAACATAAAGTCTTCCTATATTATTCTTTATTTTAACATGATATATTAAGATTTAAGCTTAAAAACTTTTAATTTCTTTACGAACGAGTTTCTGTGTAAAAAATTCTTTGTTTAAAAATCTTAATTCCATTGTTATACGTTTTTGAAGGATCTTAGAATTTCAAGTGTTGGAAATGATATACATAAATATTAATGTCTTAGAAATTTCCTAAGAAACAATAATAAAACCTATTTTCTATTCAACTAGAAGTTAGAAGATAAAAAAATAAGAAAAACATCATCTTTCTTCATTATTATTCATTTATTTCATTTGTTTGTTCCCTATTTATTTAATTAAAAATTTATAATGAATTTCCTTAAACAAACAAAAAAGGCAAAAATTTGATTTGTACTTCTTTGTTTTCTTAATAAATTAGCTGAATGTAATTTAAATTCATTGAATCTATTTCCATGTGAATTTATATTAATAGTGAGTAAGAGTGCAATTTTTGGCTATGGCAAATCTGATATAGCTTTCATCAAATTGTATTAAATTATAGGAAATTCTTAAAAAGTTTACTTTTTATAGGAAATTTTTCAAAAATTTACTTTTTATAGGAAATTTTTCAAAAATTTACTTTTCATAAGAAATTTTTCAAAAATTTACTCTTAACAGCAAATTTTCGAAAATTTACTCTTAATAGGAAAATTTTCAAAAATTTACTTTTTATAGGATATTTTTCAAAAATTTACTTTTTATGGGAAATTTTTCAAAAATTTACTTTTTATAGGAAATTCTTCAAAAATTTACTTCTTATAGGAAATTTTTTAAAAATTTACTTTTTATAGGAAATTTTTCAAAAATTTACTTTTTATAGGAAATTTTTCAAAAATTTACTTTTTATAGGAAATTTTTCAAAAATTTACTTTTTATAGGAAATTTTTCAAAAATTTACTTTTTAAAGGAAATTTTTCAACAATTTACATTTTAGGAAATTTTTCAAAAATTTTAGTTTTTATCGGAATTTTTTCGAAAATATACTTTTTATAGGAATTTTGTCATGAAAAAATATTTGTCAAAATTTTTCGTTTTGTTTGTTTTAAAAGTGGTATAAGTCCATTCAAAACTCTAAAAAAACGTATTTCCAAATGGTTTCTATAAATTTATTTTTATGAAAGAAAAAATCTGATCAAAACTAAGATTCAATTTACCAAATTTGGTCACCTATATTTTTAAAAAAACATTAAAACACAAAACCCTTTATATCTCAATTTTAAAGAAATGGACTTTATCCACTTTCAAAATAAGGTCTTTAATATATACATGATCAAAAAACTTTGAAACAATCGTCAAACAATCATTAAACAATGGACAAATAGTAATTAAATATCCCTGAAACAATCACCAGTCAATCGTGAAACATTTATCGAACAATCATTAAAAATCATTCAACAGTCGTCAGTCAAGCATCAAATACCCATCTAAAAATCATTGAACAATCGATAAAAAATCATCAAACTACCGTCATAAAATTGCCAGTTATTCGTGAAACAATCATTAAAAATCTTCAAATAGTCATCAGTCAAGCAATTATCAAACAACTGTCAAGCAATCGTCAAACAACCATTAAATATGCATGAAAAATCTTTAGACAATCGCCAGTCAAACTATTAACAAACAATAATCATATATGTTTTAACTTTGTCCGTGCAGCCGTTTTCCGATTTTAGATAAATCAAAAAAAGAGGGCGTAAAAGTGGGCATGGTCAATTTCTCGTTATGTAGAATCCTAACTTGGTTTAAGACAAAAATTTAAAAAAAAAACTATCTCCAGCCGTTCTCAAGTGATGGAAAAAATTTAAAGAAAAAGAGAATTTCATCCTCATTTTTCGATTCCCAGGTTCTCCTTGGTCCATTTTCAAAAAAAAAAAATAAAAAGCGAAAAACTATCCTATAATAAAAAAGTATCCGCATTTAAAAGTTTAAATAATTCGGTTAAGTCGTTTTGATCTAATCATCCATCTCTGTCATTTTTAATATTTGACTTATATGAGTTGTCACGCCCACTTGAGATTTAAAAAATAACCAAGCCTATTTTAACCACCGATCGCACCTTTACTTACTGTCAAAATTTCTGAAAAACAGCTCTGATTGGTCTTAACTTGGTAAGCCCAGAGTTATCTTAGTTATCATTCATATCAGCTGTGGACTGATCGTGACCTGATCGTGGTATCAAACGCGGAACTACGTTAACACCTTTAAATGAAGTGAGCTAACATGTGCCGCGAGTTCTCCCATAAGAACGGTAAAAATGGGTTAGGGCATCGGGTTAGTAAGCCACAATGAAAAGCTATAGAATGTTAGAAGAGGACATCGAAGACTTCGATGAAAAGACCAAATAGATTAAAGTCTTTCAAAACTTTGCCTACGAAATTTGAGAATATTCCCACAAGATCGAAGCTCATGAAATTCTAAAATATGCTAGGCCTTTGACCTTAACAGGTTGTAAATATAGGCTATTATAGGCAAAGTAAGAAAGTAAGTTCTTTAATTAGTGTAGACCTTAAATTTAATAATGGAATGCTCTAGAATTCTCATCCTAAAACTTGAAAAATTAAAGTTATTTTTTTTAATATGAATTATTAAAGAACGTTTTGTTGTTCATACATGTTTTTTTTTTTTTTGTTTTATTCTGTCTATCTTTCCATCAAACCATTTTAGGAAGTCACAAATGAACCCCATTTAACTTGAAACGCCTGCCCGACAAAAAGGGTTGATCACGATTAAATTGAATTGGGAATATCGCATGCGAATAGTGTGCGTTTGTGTAGGAGTTTATTAATTTTATTTTTATCGCAGTTTTATCTGTTTGAAAATTAAACTTCTTTACCAAATATAAAAAGGGGAAAATGCAAGTACTTTTTGCTTTATGTTCGAATTTATGTTCAAATTTTTCTTAGTTTTAAGAGGGTGCGTTAGTAAGTTATATTTCTTTGTCGTTTGTAATTTATAGTATGTGTCAATTTTACTAGTTGTTCTCGATATTATTAAATTAAATTTGAACATGCAACTATTTGTTAATATCTATTGCAGTAATTTAGTACATGTCATATACAACCCTTTTGATTTTCGGGGTTTCCTAATGGAAACATACCCAAATTGTATGAAAGTTGTCGAGATGAGGGAATGTTAATGTCTTATATTGATTTTTATTAAATACAAAGAATAGAGTTAAATTTTATATGAAATAAATTTATATCGAACCCGAAGCTATATTCAGCTATTGGTACCGACAATCTGGCAGCGCCAATTTTAAGGTAGAAAGGTGTAACGAAGTTTAATAATACTACATATTTATATGGAGTACTATTAAACACGTACATATCATATATCTAGTTAAGTTACCTCCTAAATTTCACATTATAAATGTTTTGCAGTTTCGCAAGAATATCCCTACTAAATACAGTAACATTACTTATTTCCAGAAGTAGGCAGCCCATACCACCAGAAGCCGATGAATATTTTTAATTTTCATAAATACCACGATCATTGATAAAACTCGTGAAAATGAGTATTAAAATCCTTTAGTTGGAATTTAGATGTTAACAGATTTGGTTGGTGCCGCTTTGTTAAAGAAAAGACAAAAATAAAATAGGCAAGAAAAAAAATAAAATCCAATTTATAGCAACAAAATACATGGTTCGAGAGCACAAAGAAATATTATCTCAAACATTGTTGCCACGACACTTTCATTTTTGTAAACATTGGGAATATTCTAGTAAATATTTTGAAAATTTTTCGAAACAGAAACTAATTCTAATATTGAAAAATTTTAGATTTTTATATTTTTTTTTAGACATTTTCGATCCAAACATTTTTTTATAGAAAAATTTTCATTAAAAAAATATTTTTCTTTGGAAAATTGTTCAATAAAAATAAGATTTTATAGAAACTTTTTCGGTAAAAATTTTCAATAAAAATATTTTTATATCATAAAATTTTCAAACTTTTTATAGAAACATTTTTGATAAAATATTCTATAGAGAAATCTTTGGTGAAAAAATTTTCTACAGAAACATTTTTAATAAAAAATTTTCCATAGAAAAATTTTTGATAAAAAAATTTTCTATAGGAAAATTTTTGATAAAAACATTTTCTATAGAAAAATTTTTGATAAAAAAATTTTTATATCAAAAAATTTTCAAACTTTTTATAGAAAAATTTTTGATAAAATATTCTATAGACAAATCTTTGATGAAAAAATTTTCTACAGAAACATTTTTAATAAAAAGTTTTCCATAGAAAAATTTTTCATAAAAAAATTTTCTATAGAAAAATTTTTGATAAAAAAATTTTCTATAGAAAAATTTTTGATAAAAAAATTTTCTATAAATAATTTTTCTATAAAAACATTTTTTATAATAAAAATTTTTTATAAAAAATTTAAAAAAAAAATTTTGTATAAAAAAATTTTTTAAAGAAAAATTTTTAATAAAAAAATTTTCTATGGGAAAACTTTTAATAAAAACAAATTTTCTTTTTTTTGATAAAAATTTTCTTTTTGATAAAAAATTTTCTTTCGAAAAATTTTTGATAAAAAATTTTCTTTAGAAAAGTTTTTGATAAAAAAAATTTTCTATAGAAACATTTTGGATAAAAAAAATTTCTATAGAAAAATTTTTGATAAAAAAAATTTCTATAGAAAAATTTTTGATAAAAGAAAAAAGTTTCTATAGAAAAATGATATAAAAATTTTCTGTAGAAAAATTGTTGATACAAAATTTTCTGTATATAGAAAAATTTTCTATAGAAAAGTTTTTAATGAAAGAATTTTCGATTTTGATAAAAAAAACTTTATATAGAAAACTTTTTGATAAAAAACTTTTCTATAGAAAATTTTTTTATAGAATATTCTATAGAAAAATTTTTGGTGAAAAAATTTTCTATAGAAAAATTTTTAATAAGAAATTTTCCATAGAAAAATTTTTGACAAAAGAATTTTTGATTTTGATAAAAAATTTTCTATACAAAAGTTTTTGTAAGAAAATTTTTAATAAAAAATTTTTTCATAGAAAAATTTTGATAAAAAAATTTTCTATAAAAAAATATTTCTATAGAAAAAATTTTGATAAAAAATTTTTCTATAGAAAATTTTTTTATAAAATATTATATAGAAAAAGTTTTGGTAAAAAATTTTTATATAGAAAAATTTTTAATAAGAAATTTTCTATAGAAAAATTTTTAATAAAAAATTTTCCATTCAAAAAGAAGAGAATTTTCCATTGAAAAATTTTTGATAAAAGAATTTTTGATTTTGATAAAAAATTTTCTATACAAACATTTTTGTAAGAAAATTTTTAATAAAAAAATAATTTTCCATAGAAAAATTTTTGATAAAAAAATTTTCTATAGAGAAATTTTTGATAAAAAAATTTTCTATAAAAAAATTTGTGATACAAAAAATTATTGATAAAAAAATTTTCTATAGAAAAATTTTTGACACAAAAATTTTTAATAGAAAAATTTTTGATAAAAAATTTTCTTTAGAAAAATTAAAAAAAAAAAAAAAAATCTATAGAAAAATTTTTAATAAAAAAATTTTCTATAGACATTTTTTATAAAAAAATTGTCTATAGAAAAATGTTTGATAAAAAATTTATGATAAAAACAATTTTGTATAGACAAATTTTAGATAAAAAATTTTTTATAGAAAAATTTTTTTATCAAAAATTTTCTATAGAAAAATTTTTAATCAAAAAATTTTCTATAGAAAAATTTTTGATAAAAAAATTTTCTATACAAAAATTTGTGATAAAAAAATTTTCTTTAGAAAAATTTTTGATAAAAAAATTTTCTTTAGAAAAATTTTTGATAAAAATTTTCTATAGAAAAATTTTTGATAAAAAAAATTTCTATAGACATTTTTAATAAAAAAATTGTCTATAGAAAAATGTTTGATAAAAAAAATTGTCTATAGAAAAATTTTGATATTTTTATAAAAAAAAAAATGGAGAAGAAAATTTTCTTTTAAATCGTTAGAACTACATATTAAAAAAAATACCTATTGTAGTTTAAAGTATAAAAAAAACGGCAATTCTGCCGACTATTTTTATTTTTAGCATTATCCACGATTAATATTTAAAAACCCGATCATTACTACCGATTCACCATCATCCGATTAATATCGCTAAATCCGAGCGCTACTGCTATAATAATACCCGAAGTATATTAAGAAAAACCGAAATTAATAAATTAAGGATTATATCGATACCACCAAAATGTATTATCCACCGACCCGAATTAATCAATCTACTCCCGGAAAGGGAAAATGACTTAGGTTCTCATTACTTCAGGTTCGTAGATCCGTAAGTAAATTCTGGATGAGACAAAGCTATCTCAGCTGACGACAAGGCCACGTTACTAAAGGAGAGAAACTGGATAATGGGTATCTAAAATAATTACATTGCAAAGTATGATCAGTTTTACCCAAACCTATTTCAATTTCGCTTCCTTTTAATAAAACTATTTCCTTCTGATATATTTTGATCTGATATCTTTTGATATTTTTTAAACAACTTTTCTTAAATCTTAAGCCTGCTTATCCATGTATTTGAAACATAACGACAGATTCTATAACATATACCTCAACCCCTCTTACCTTTAATTTTGTGTAATAAGAAGAAAAACGAAAATCTTGCATTACACATCAATTTATTATCAACCACTTAAAATCGATATTGGAAACAACATATCCTTTATCGGCTTATTATGTCGTCAAATATACACTTAATGTCATTTTAGAAAAAAAGACGCCCTATATTTTTTCCAAAAGGTTTTTTTGGCTTTCCTCAAAAGTACTTACAAAACAATATTTTACAAAGTACTTGTACACACGAAATTTGTGTAACATATTTCAGGCAACTACCCCTTTAGTCATAAATAGAATTTCAACTAAAAAATATACCATCAAATTTATATTTGATATATACGACCGTCTACAAGTAATATAACATCTATTAACTATAATATGAAATTATACAAAAAAAAACCCGAAATGAAACTCCAAAAAACTAGATGTAACCCTAAACAAAATCATACACCAAATAACGATAAAAATAATGTATTACTGCATTTCTTTTACTTTCCACCTCCCGGGATAGATGAAATTTTTATAGACCGTCAAAATGATAAATTCCTTTATAACAGCCAAGCATTTGTAAAAAGTCAATATCTGAAAAAGAAGTAATGGAAAAAAATGTTGATAACAAAAATACAAAAAATAAGAAAATTTAATATGAATATAACATCTAGAGGTAAGAACTTACTCAAATTTTCCAAAACTCTTGGTTTTGTTTCATAAAAAAACATCAAATTTAGATTGAGTATTGTTGGCAAATTTACAGTGAAACAAGTAATAGATGACGTAAGTTTTAATGGAACAGTCCTTTGACCTTAGTGGTGAAGTCCTTTGACCTTAGTGGTGAAGGGTATCGTATGGTCGGGCTTGAACGACTATAGCACTTTCTTACTTGATTTAGACGCACTAAAGATAAGCTTTTATTCCTTTCAGTCGAATAGTTATAACGTTAGAAATTTTTACAGTATTTACCCTAATCAGTTTTTAAACTATTATTTGAAAATTTTTTATCTTAACTTAAATACCGGTCAAAACTCGTTAGTTGTTCTGTTTTAGATTGCTATGGATTATATAGATAGAAATATATAATGTACAAACAGATTTAGAAAAATTAGTTGTGTCATTAATTGTTTGTCCCACAGTTTATTCTTGTCAATCTTATTGAAATGTCGTTGTTCATGACACAAAATCACTGCTTTCAATATCCTCATATTTGAATATTCACTTAGAGCATAACAAGAGTTGGTGTGTGTTGTGTTAAGGTGTGACAGCAAAACAATATTTTCATTTTGAATATTGTCATTTTTCGGTTAAATGTTCGACTTCCGTTTCCGTTTGACGCGTGTATGTCATTTGCTGTTGCCGTGTTGCCTGCTTATGATCATATTCATACTTAGATTTGTTTTTAAGTGAATGACAATTCACATACTTATGGTTATGTTCCACAAAAACCTATTCCCAAAATGACAACTACACTTATGTCAGTCCGACCGTGCATGAACTCATACACTTAAACCAAATATGGCTCGTACTTATATGTGTTTGTGAAGTGTGTTCATGCATGCGTTAAGTAAAATGTCTGCTGTTTTTCAAATTGTTTTAACTGAAAAGGAAAGATTTTCCTCTTTTCTTTTTTTCCATATACATATGTGTATTATATTTTATGAATACATATCCTTTATGATTTGGCAAATATTGTATTGTAGATTTTCTTTCACATTTACCATGAAATTGTTTTTACATTATATTTTAAATTTTTTCTGTCTGATATTTGGTTGTTTTTTTTTTTTTTTGTTTTCTCTTAAAACAAACTACCTCGTCATAGACGTATAGAAATATGTACGTCTAAGTAGTTTGTCTGGTTCGTAACTGAATTGATGAAGGAAAAGGGTTGATGTTCTTACTTTTGTTTATTGACAAAACAGATTTGGCATTTGTTTATGTTAACAGGTTTTCTTTGTTTCGTTTACATATTATGTCCTTGATGGAATTCCTTAATCGGATACGGAATTGTTGCAGAACTTAAGGACATAAAGGATTAACTACTCAAAAGAAGTTTTTTTTCAATATATATTTTACGTTAGAGTAAAATTTAGCTTAAGGCATTTTTTGTACAAAGTTTTCTTTTCTTTGGAATAATAAGTAAATCGATTGATGAGGTATCAATTGGCAGGAAAAAATATTGATTCTAAAACAAATTTGAAATTGTTTTTGTTAAGGGTAGTAGATTTATTTGAACATACCATACATGTTCAAAAAGGAAGTTAGATATTACTTGGTATTGGTATATACTGGTTATTATTGTAATATAAATCCTGAGCAAAATCATCAAGTTTACGTAAGCTTCAAACTGTTTATATTTTTTTTTGATCCTAAATGGAATATTCTACTTTCTAATCAATGAAAATAGGCCTAGTTGATGGTTTCTACAAGCAGAGATTCCACTAGATTTTTAATATGAAATTTTTTCTATAGAAAAATTTTCAATATGAAATTTTTTCTATAGAAAAATTTTCAATATTAAATTTCTTCTATAGAAAAATTTTCATAATGAAATTTTTTCTATAGAAAAATTTTCATAATGAAATTTTTTCTATAGAAAAATTTTCATAATGAAATTTTTTCTATAGAAAAATTTTCATAATGAAATTTTTTCTATAGAAAAATTTTCATAATGAAATTTTTTCTATAGAAAAATTTTCATAATGAAATTTTTTCTATAGAAAAATTTTCATAATGAAATTTTTTCTATAGAAAAATTTTCATAATGAAATTTTTTCTATAGAAAAATTTTCATAATGAAATTTTTTCTATAGAAAAATTTTCATAATGAAATTTTTTCTATAGAAAAATTTTCATAATGAAATTTTTTCTATAGAAAAATTTTCATAATGAAATTTTTTCTATAGAAAAATTTTCACAATGAAATTTTTTCTATAGAAAAATTTTCATAATGAAATTTTTTCTATAGAAAAATTTTCATAATGAAATTTTTTCTATAGAAAGATTTTGATAATGAAATTTTTTCTATAGAAAGATTTTGATAATGAAATTTTTTCTATAGAAAAATTTTCATAATGAAATTTTTTCTATAGAAAAATTTTCATAATGAATTTTTTTTTATAGAAAAATTTTCATAATGAAGTTTTTTCTATAGAAAAATTTTCATAATGAAAATTTTTCTATAGAAAAATTTTCATAATGAAATTTTTTGTATAGAAAAATTTTTATAATGAAATTTTTTCTATAGAAAAATTTTCATAATGAAATTTTTTTTTATAGAAAAATTTTCATAATGAAATTTTTTCTATAGAAAAATTTTCATAATGAAATTTTCTCTATAGAAAAATTTTCAATATGAAATAATTTCTATAGAAAAATTTTCAATATGAAATTTTTTCTATAGAAAAATTTTCAATATGAAATTTTTTCTATAGAAAAACTTTCAATATAAATTTTTCTATAGAAATTATTTCATATTGAAAATTTTTCTATAGAGAAAATTTCATTATGAAAATTTTTTTATAGAAAAAATTTCATATTGAAAATTTTTCTATAGAAAAAATTTTATATTTTTCTATAGAAAAAATTTCATATTGAAAATTTTTCTATAGAAAAAATTTTATATTGAAATTTATAAAAATTTTCAATATGAAATTTTTTCTATAGAAAAATTTTCAATATGAAATTTTTTCTATAGAAAAATTTTCAATATGAAATTTTTTCTATAGAAAAATTTTCAATATGAAATTTTTTCTATAGAAAAATTTTCAATATGAAATGTTTTCTATAGAAGATTTTCAATATGAAATTTTTTCTATAGAAAAATTTTCAATATGAAATTTTTTCTATAGAAAAATATAAAATTTTTTCTATAGAAAAATTTTCAATATGAAATTTTTTCTATAAAAAAATTTTCAATATGAAATTTTTTCTATAGAAAAAATTTCATATTGAAAATTTTTCTATAGAAAAAATTTCATATTGAAAATTTTCTATAGAAAACATTTCATATTGAAAATTTTTCTATAGAAAAAATTTCATATTGAAAATTTTTCTATAGAAAAAATTTTATATTGAAATTTATAAAAATTTTCAATATGAAATTTTTTTTATAGAAAAATTTTCATAATGAAATTTTTTCTATAGAAAAATTTTCATAATGAAATTTTTTCTATAGAAAAATTTTCATAATGAAATTTTTTCTATAGAAAAATTTTCATAATGAAATTTTTTCTATAGAAAAATTTTCATAATGAAATTTTTTCTATAGAAAGATTTTGATAATGAAATTTTTTCTATAGAAAAATTTTCATAATGAAATTTTTTCTATAGAAAAATTTTCATAATGAAATTTTCTCTATAGAAAAATTTTCAATATGAAATAATTTCTATAGAAAAATTTTCAATATGAAATTTTTTCTATAGAAAAATTTTCAATATGAAATTTTTTCTATAGAAAAATTTTCAATATAAATTTTTTTCTATAGAAATATTTTCAATATGACATTGTTAAAATACTATTGTCTGGCATCCAACTTAGATGAATGGTAGGAGGTCGTTAAATTCTTTCTTGCTTGCTAAAGTAAGAATTGGTTCAAGATTTTACCAAGTTAAAGACAATAAGTTGTTTTTTCTTGCCTGTTCAACTCTGGACATCGAGACAGTCTGCATTGCATAATCTATACTATTACCACGTAAATTTATTTATTAATTATTTATTATATTGTACTTTACTAATTAAAACAAAATTTTCTACCCCTGGATAGAAAGATTGATGGAAATTTCTCCAGGATAACAACTTCCCTCTCCTCTTGAAATTATTTGTATATTCATCATAAAATCTTAAATTTTATGATCTCTTACGACAGAATACTAATCATATGAAAACAAAAATCATAAAACCCTAAACCAGCTTCAATTTAATGTATTAACAATAATATAATGAGACACCATCTTTTTTCAGCAATTTGCTAATTAAATAAATTATTCAAACGAATTTACCTCAAAAGTAAATAGATGTTATTTTCAATTACATCTTTGGTTTAATATTGATGTGATTTTTCTGATAAAGGTTTATTTTCGGCACGCGTCCAAGAAAAAAAAAAACATAAAAGCAACACCCGTATGTACGAGTACATCAATCGAGAAGGGGCTAAATAGAAATTAAATAAAAGTTTGTCCCCTTTTAGTTATTTTTGTTAACTTTTGATATCAGAAATCAACAAAGTTTGTCCAGAGAAAGGAGAAAAGTGACATTGCAATTTATTTATTTGCTTATTTAGAAAGTATCCTTTCCTTCCTTCTTATGCATTCAACCTCAATAAGGTAAAACTTACTAATGCATCCCAGGAGAAAATATTTACGAACGCACTCAACCACGCAGCCAACAAAAATATGTGTGTATTTTTCATAAGAAGCAACGATAGAAATTGAAGGTACGTAAGGATATAAGAAATATCAATGTGCCTTTATATGCGTGCTATTAGCAAATTCCCTTTGGTATTAGAAACTCAACCCCAAAAAGCCAATACATACATAAGGTTAACTTTATAGTTTAGTGCTTTTTTTCGTTTCTTTTCGTACTTTCAATTTTTCATTTGGTTGAACCAAAATAGACGCGTTAGTGATATACCTTTGGTGAATTTAGCTGTTTAATGTGGGTCGTTTGGTGGCAAATCTGTTATAGATGAGCAGACAGTTGGACAGACAAAGTAATACGAGTATCTTAACAAGTGTCGTTAATGCCACCCAATATATTACAAGTACATTAGACAGGCACACCTAAAGCTTCTTTTTCATAAGACTTATAAGCTTGTATATTAGGGTGTTTCATTTTTACCATAGCTTTGTTATACACAACATCAAAATAAAAGGCGGGTGTATTGTATATTGGCTCAAAAACCAAAAACGATATATATTTTAAATCCTTATGAAATTCTAAGACGATTAAGCGATTTCCGTCTGTCTGTCCGCCTGTATGTCTGTCTGTTGAAATCACGATAACGCCTAAACGAAAGGAGCAAGCTCACTGAAACTTAGTAGAAACATTTGTCATCTATGAGGAAATTTTGGTATTGAAATTGAGCAAAATCGGTTAACATTTGACCATAGCTCCCGTATAACCTCGTCTAGACTAATCGCTTATTTGCTAATAAATGACAAATTATAACAGCTATGATGACAAAATTTGGTATATAAAAGTTCTACATAAGCACTAGGTAGCATATACAATTTCATCGAAATCGGTCCACATTTAACCATAGCTCCCATATAAAAAACTTACGGAAACAGCCTAAATTCCACCTGAAATTTACTTAAATGCCAATAAATAATAAACTGTAATAGCTTTGTGCACTAAATTTAGCACAATGAAGTCTTATGTGAATGGCAGTCAGTTGCAATCGGTCACCATTTGACCATAGCTGCCATATAAAAAACTTACAGAAACACAAAAACACAAAAAGAAAACGAGATTTATATCTGTCTGTCCATCTGTCCAAGCGCGATAGCGCCTTAACTAAAAGGGCTACAGCAACAAAATTTAACAAAAGGAAGTCTTATCTGAATCGCTTTACATGTAGTTAGGGCTCCCATATAACCCCGCCCCGGGAAACACATGAATGCTGATAAATTGAGTACAATTGTAATAGCTATGACGACTAAATTTAGAATAAAGAAGTTTTATGCAACTATTGGTCAGTATATCAAATTTTATAGGAATCGGTCCATATATGACTATAGCTTTCATATAAAAAACACTCCCGGAAACCAAAAAATATTTAGCAAGGACCAGTTAAAAGCTATTAGATTAGAAACTATGACAGCTATTGCCACTAAATTTTGCAAAAATAAGCCTTATATAAATACCAGGCAGTTTGTGAAATTTTGTTACAGTCGGTCAACATTTGGCTATAATTCTTATATATTTTAAATCTACAATCAAAAAGATTTGGAGGTACATTTATTATATTAAGATTGCACCTACGAAATTAGATAGCTTTCGATCAATGTAAAACCCATACTTTGTTTACGGAAATAATTAGTTTCTTAAAATTAAGCATCGAATTAAAAACAAACGGCGGAAACGATTTAATCGGCACATGGCTTAACCAACCATCGATACATGGCTTAACCAACCATCGATACGCGTCGAGGAATTTGGTTTCTCCGCAAACATTTTTTGGCTTTTTATCAATAAATTGGTCTGTTACATTAATAAATAAATGAAACAGATTTGGGATAAAATGCGAATACTCTTCTTTTTGAATAATATTTACATCCCGACTATTTTGTTATTTTTTGATGAAAAAACCTTCTTTAAAAAAATTTTGAAAAAGATAAAAATATAGAAAAATTTTTGATAAAAAATGTTTCAATATATATGTTTTTGATAAAAAAAATTCTCTATAGAAAAATTTTTGATGAAAAATTTGTCTATCGAAAAATTTTGGATAAATCTTATTTCTATAGAAAAATTGTTGCTAAAAAAACTTTCTATAGAACAATTTTTGATAAAAAAATGTTCTTTACAAAATTTTTGATAAAAAAAAGATATACAAATTTTTTATAAAAAAAATTTCTATAGAAAATTTTTTTTTTCAATAAAAAAAAATTTCTATAAAAAAATTTTTGATAAAAAATTTTTTATAGAAAAATTTTCGATAAAAAAAATTTTCTATAGAAAATTTTTTTATAAAAAATATTTCTATAGGAAAATTTTTAATAAAAAAAAATTTATAAAAATATTAAAAAAAAAAAATTCTACACCATTTTTTTTAAATATTTTTAACGTTTTTAAAACGTTAGAACTACACATTGAAAAAAAATACCTATTTTAACTACCTATAAAAAAAAAACGGCAACTCTGCCGACTATTCTTTTGTTCTGTTCTCTTTGTGCCTACCCGTGATTTTAACTGTCTCCGATTTGGATAGAAGGTGGCTACTAACAAAAATCAATGTAGTACCAAATGTGCCGCAAGCCCGAAACATTAAAAAGATGATCAATATAGTTGAGGCGTTCCAATGGAATATAAAAATTCCAAATTTTGAATATTCATACTCAAGTTACACAATAATGAATTATTGTAGAATGGGATGAAGAACTTCCCAGCTCTGATCCTACTACAATAACGTTATTTATTAGGGTTACAGCTTTCCATTCTTTTATTCTCCGATTTTTTTTACCAACCTACTCTCACTAAAAGTTCTAAAAATACACTTATATAATTTAATTTAATTTAATTTAATAATTTATATTATAAAGTGCTAAAATAAATTTAGAGGAAAGACATTGTAGAAATATTCAGTTAATTTTGAATTATTTGATTTATTTTGTCCGACCAACACATAGTTTGCATAGTTTACAGTTTAACTCATTTTGAATAATTTTGGAAATTATTCATATCAACAGAAACCTCTGTCGACTCATGCGCAACAACTTTGCTAAAGATTATAGTCTGATCAAATGCACAGTTTACGATTTAATTCATTTTGAGTAGTTTCTGTGGCGCCACCTGTCGGACTTTGCTTATTCCAATTCATAAAACTTCTTCGGCTTATCCGTAACAACTTTGCTGAAGATTATAGCATGATTAAATGTACAGCATACGATTAAATAGACTTTGAGTAAATTTCAGTAGCGCCATCTGTCGAAATTTCTTCATACCAACTAAGAAACCTTCGTCGGCTCATGTGCAACAACTTTGCTAAAGATTGTAGCAAGATTAAATGTACAGATTACGATTAAATTAACTTTGAGTAAGTTTCTGTAGCGCCACCTGTCGGAAATTATTCATACCAACTAAAAAGCCTTCGCCGGCTCATGCGCTACAACTTTGCTAAAGATCATAGCATGATCAAATATACAGTTTACGATTTAATTAATTTTTAGTAATTTTCAGTGGCGCCATCTGTCGGAAATTAGTCTTATCAACTTTAAACCCTTCGCCGGCTTATCCGCAACATCTTCGCTAAAGAGCATAACACAATCAAATTCACAGTTTACTATTCTATAAAGAACATACATACAGACAAACATTCATTTGTTTAAAATAATACTAATTTTTCCCCCTTTTTATTCCCTAATTTCTAAAAGTTCCATATGTATATTTGGTACTTTTTTGGTGCCAATTGAATTAGGTACATTTTTTAAAACGCATTTAACATAATTTGTTCCTATTCATATTACTTTGGAGATGTTAAGTTATCATTTTATCCCTTTTTTACCCATTTTGGCCCAAAATCAAAAAAGTACCAAATACGTGTTTCATGTTTTTTTTACATCTATTGATTGCAGTACCAAGTTTCTTTCTATATTCTTTAGTTTAAAATTTAAGAGCGGGTTAAAAAGGTCCCAAAAAAACTTATTTCACCCTTTTTTACCCCCTATCGGACATAGTTTCAAAAAAGTACCAAACACCTGTCCGCTTATTTTTAAAGCTGTTTAAAACGTAATTTTAATTTTGTTTCTATACCTATTACTTTAGGAGACATAGCGTTTTCGACTTTTTCCCCTTTTTACCCGTTTTTACCCTCTTAGAGGTAAAAGTTCCAAAAGTCCCTTCTTCTTCGACCTATACATCAAAAAAGATACCCACTGTCCAAATTTTATCAAAATCGTTAGAGCCGTTTTCGAGATAGCCATTCTATATATATATATATATATATATATATATATATATATATATATATATATATATATATATATATATATAATTATTGCTCGTTTAAGAATATAAGATAAAAAGCTATATCTCTTATTTTCCTGAGTGTTACCGCTTTAAAACAAAAATCGGTCAAGTCATGGTAAAAGGTATCAAGCAGTCGGGTTTTCCATTTATAACACTTTCTGACTTGTGTTTTTGAATATTTATTCCAATAACACCATTCATTCAATCATTTTGAGTTTTTCAAATTTTAGTCAGTTCAACTAAAAACACCGTCTTCAATACCTTTGAACATTGCATTGTCAATTTAGCTTTTATTAAATCCCATATAACACCATATGTCTGGGTAATTTCCCTCCTCATTGCTCTAAAATAGAAAATACTCTTTATTGGAATATAAGTATTTGTCGTAAAATAGACAGACTCGTATTTAACTATAACTGCATACAAGTGAATCGTAAAATATATTTTTTAGATATCATCTAACTTGGCTTCTCTTTTCGAATGTATTGTGTTTAAATGAATTTTCTAAAGATACAAGTAGTATTTTCCTCAAAAGTTAACTTCTTCGCCGCATGTATGTTTTTGCTGTTTCCACTGACTGCTGCTGCTGCTGCTAATAAATGTCATCTCAGGGGAAATAAAAAAGATACAACATTACCAAACCATTGAGTGACTGACTGCGTTTGATGTCATTTAAAATGGGAACATACGTATGTAGATACATTTATACGAAAACTACAAACAAATTTGCTAAACTCATCTAACAGAGAATGTTAAAGAAATACTCGTATGTATGTACACAAACAAATATTCATTTGTTGTTGAGTCAAAACAAAACTTCAACTTCCACCTACATACTCGTACATATATACATTCTCGCTCTAAACAGGAAATTTAAAAACCCCTCAGCATAGACTATATTTTGTTGCATATTAAGTGAACAAAGAGTAACAAAAAAAAGTGAACGGAATATATTTTTTTGGTGAATGTGTGTTTAATGTGAACATTTGTTTGTACAAGTCCATGATATACATGTATATAGGTAATACCTAGTGGGGGAAGTATTAGGGCTTTCACTTTTTGTAAACCAGTAAAATTAGAATTTGCAGATTTGGTAAATAATTAAAAAAGTTTTTACTTTTGTTAGTAACAAATTTGTATTAAAAATTTTACATCGAAAATAGTTTTAAACTGTTTTGGAAAATTTTTTAGTACAATATTTTTTATAGAAATTCGATATAAAATTTTTTTATATTTCTTTATATACATTTTCAAAAGCAATTTTTTCGATAAAAAAAATGTTTTAGAGGATATATTTCGATAAAAAAAAATTTTATACGCAATATTTCAATCAATTTTTATAAGAACCTTTCGAAACAAAAATTTTCTGTAGTAAATTGTTCCATAAGAAATATTTCGATATTATTTTTTTTGGATTTACATAGTAGCCAACGGCTGCAGCAAGAATGTGGGAAGTGAAGAAAGATGAACTGAGAAATGTTTGCTTTTGTTCAGTTGATAATCTGAGCTTTAACTTATGGTTTACAAACATAATTCGTAATGATTGTGTTTGTAAAATCAGTAATAATGCGAGGTTTTCGATCTGTCTAAAAGAAGGGATACTAGTCCTGAAGTGATGGCGTAACCAACCATCGAAACGCGTCGGGGAATTGGTTATCCCACAAGACTTTTATCAAGAAATTGTCTTTAATATAAATAAGTCGAGGGTCACACATGCCAATTTTAGTTGCACAATTCTTGAGTTTGTTGATGCTTTTTTTCAATGTGCGGTGAGAGGAATAATAAATTGTTGGAACCCTTTACAAACTCCAGAATTGCGCAAGTACATTGCCATGTGTGACCCTCGACTAAATAAATGTAACAGATCGAGATCAAATGAAAATTATCTTTAATTTTGAACAATTTTGTTATAGCAAAATTTTGGACATCAAATTTGTTTTTAAATTTAAATTTTTTTGATTTAAAATTTTTTATATAAATTTTTCGATGTATTTTCGTTTTATATTTTTTTATTTAAAACTTTTGTAGAAAAATTTTTCAGTACAAATTTTTTTATATTAAATTGTTTTATAAAACAAATTTTGATACAAAATTTTTTGGATTTCAAATTTGTTTTTAAATTTACATTTTTTTGATTTAAAATTTTTTATATAAATTTTTCGATGTATTTTCGTTTTATATTTTTTTATTTAAAACTTTTTTAGAAAAATTTTTCAGTACAAATTTTTTTATATTAAATTGTTTTATAAGAAAAATTTTGATACAAAATTTTTTTAGAAAATATTATTATATAAAATAAATTTGTTTATTTTAAAACATCTTACCCTTAAAACTGAAAAATGTTTGTTTTTGTTCAGTCGATAATCTACGCTTTTACTTATGGTTTGTGAACATAATTCTTAAAAGTTTTGTGTGTAAATTTAGTAATAATGCGAGGTTTTCTATCTGTTTAAATTGGGGATAATCCTCCTGAAGAGATTAACCAACCATCGAAACGCGTCGAGGAATTTGGTTTCTCCGCAAACATTTTTTTGGCTTTTTATCAATAAATTGGTCTGTTACATTAATACACAAATGTAACAGATTTGGGATCAAATGTGAATACTCTTCTTTTTGAAAATATTTCTCAAAAAAAATTTTTGTATAAAATTTTGTATAAAAAATTTTATTGATTTAAAATTTTCGCTTCAAAATTTTTTGATTTCATTTCGAAAATTTGTTGCTTCACAACTTTTTATAGAAATTTTTTGGTATAACTTTTTTTTAATATTTCTATAAAGAAATAAATTACAAAAAAATTTGTTTAAGCTATTTTTTAATATAAACAAGTTTTATAGCAAATATTTCGATAAATGAATTTCTTGTACGAAATATTTTGATATAATTTTTTTTTTTAGGAAAATTTTCTATAGTAAATTTTTATATAAAAAATATTTCGATATACAATTTTTTATAGTAGAAAATATTTCTGTACAAACAATTTTTATACAAAATTTTGGATTTACAAATTTTTCATAGAAAAGTTTTGGATTTAAAATTTTTGATTAACATTTTTGTACATAAATTTTTTTAAATAAATTTTTTGATATAAAATGTTCTATCAAAAGTGTTAATATAAAATTATTAATAAAAATTTTTCACTTTTTTTAAGTTTTTGATTTAAAACTTTTAAGAAATTTTTTAAACATTTAAAAACTTTTTTTTTTTTGGAAATTTATTGATATACAATTTTGTTGTATCTCTATAAATAAATGAATTTCTATAAATTGTTTAAAGCAATTTTTTCGGCATAAAAATATTTTATAGAAAATATTTCGATAAACAAATTTTATTTAGAAAATATTTCTCTACAAAAATTTTTCATACAAAATTTTGAATTTTAAAATTTTTGGATTTACAAATTTTTTATAGAAAATTTTTGGATTTGAAATTTTTGTTTCAAATTTTTTATAAAAATGTTTCGTTATAAAATGTTCTATAAAAATTTTTTATAAAATTGTTTTGTTCTTTTTTTCAAGTTTTTGACTTAAAACTTTTCAGAAAGTCTTTTAATATAAAATTTTATATAGGAACTTTTCGATAAAAATTTTTTATGGAAATTTTTTGATATACAATATTTTATATTTTTATAAATAAATAAATTTCTATAAATTTTTTAAAGCAATTTTTTTTTCAGTATAAAAATGTTTTATTAGAAATATTTCAATAAACAAATTTTATTAAGAAAATATTTCTCTGCAAAAATTTTTTATACAAAAATTTGGATTTAAAATTTTTTATAGAAAAGTTTTAATTCAAATTTTTTCATTTAAAATTGTTTATATAAATATTCCGATATAAAATGTTCTATACTAATTTTTTAATAAACAATTTTTTGTAAAAATTGTTGGTGTTATTTTTTTTTTAATTTAAAACTTTTTAGAAAAATTTTTAATATACATTTTTTTTAGAAATTTTTACATAAAATATTTTTTATGGAAATTTGTTAATATAAAATTTTTTATATTTCTATGAATAAATAAATTTTTTAAAGCATTTTTTTTTCAGTATAAAAATGTTTTAGGAAATATTTCGATTAACAAATTTTATGAAGAAAATATTTCTCTATAAAAATTTTTTATACATAATTTTTGAATTAACAATTTTTTATAGAAAATTTTTGGATTGAAAATTTATAGTTCAAATTTTTTGATTTGAATTTTTTTATATAAATTTTTCGATATGTTCCATAGAAATTTTTTATTATAAAATTTTTAGAAAAAAATTTTCGTTTTATTTTTTTTAAATTTTCGATTTAAAACTTTTCAGAAAATTTTCAAATATAAAATTTAGATTTTTTTTACAGAAATTTTTGGTAAAAAAGAAATTTTTAGTATAAAAATGTTTTAGGAAATATTTCGATTAACAAATTTTATGAAGAAAATATTTCTCTATAAAAATTTTTTATACATAATTTTTGAATTAACAATTTTTTATAGAAAATTTTTGGATTGAAAATTTATAGTTCAAATTTTTTGATTTGAATTTTTTTATATAAATTTTTCGATATGTTCCATAGAAATTTTTTATTATAAAATTTTTAGAAAAAAATTTTCGTTTTATTTTTTTTAAATTTTCGATTTAAAACTTTTCAGAAAATTTTCAAATATAAAATTTAGATTTTTTTTTACAGAAATTTTTGGTAAAAAAGAAATTTTTATTAATATATTTCTATAAATATTTAAATTTCTATACATTTTTTTAAGGAAATATTTCGACAAACAAATTTTAATACGGAATATTTCTATATATAATTTTTATAGGAAATTTTTCAATATAAAAATTTTCTATAGTAAACTTTAAATTTTTTTGTAGAAAATTTTTGGATTTAAAATTTTTCGATATAAAATTATTTATAGAAATTTTACGATACACAATTTTTTGACTCACGACTTTTTTGATTCAAAATTGTTGACAGATATTTCTAGATAAAAAAGTTTCTATAGAAAATTTTCGATATCAAATTTTTAATAAAAGCTTTTTTACTTATATTTTTGAAATATTTGATTTAAAACTTTTTTAAAAAATTTTCAGTACAAGATTTTATATAGGAACTTTTCGATATAAAATTTTTAATAGTAAATTTTCGATATAAATTTTTTAATAGAAAGTTTTCGAGATATACATTTTTAAAAACAATTTTTTTTAATATACAATTTTAACTTTATTATTATTAAATTTTTTTTTACACGAAAAATTTCAGTATAAAATTTTTATAGGAAATTTTTTGATATAGAAATTCTCTATAGAAAGAAATATTTTTATATAAATTGTTTTATAAAGAAAAATAACAAAATGTCGGAACGGTCGCAGCAAGAATGTGGAAAGTGAAGGAAAATGAAACTGAAAAATGTTTGTGTTTACTTATTTTTAGTTGATAATCTGAGCTTCTTCTTCTACAATCATTACAGACATAATTCGTAATGATTGTGTTTATAAAATAGGTTTTTAGATTTGTCTAAATGTACGTATACTCCTCCTGATAAAATATTTCTCTACAAAAATTTTTCATAAGTAATATAGAATTTTTCGATACAAAACTTTTTTATAGTAATTTAATTTTCAATAATTTTAAAAGTGACTTAAAAATGTTTGATATTGAATAATTTCTCCTAACTCAAAAGACATTAAGAAGCTCTTAATAGTTTTTAGTTAAAATAAAACAATGGGAGATACTATAGAACTTTTAAGATGTTTTTGATAGATGCTAGCTTTAATTATGGCTACAGTTTGAGGCGTAATCTCATACATAAAAATATGAACCGATTATGCCGGAACCCCAAATCTACACCAAACTGTTTCAGGATAACTTTTACACTTTTGTATCTCAAGAGTATTAGTATGGTCTCAAAATTGACAGTTTTCTTTGTCCAGTTTGATCACTCGCCGTGTTATTAGGCCTTGCAACTAAACTAACCTCCTTGTTAGATGCTACGTTTGCATACCTTTATTTGTGTGTGCATAACCATTAACCAAACCAGCCATTCCACATGCAGTTATACCAACTAATGCATAATTCAAATAAACGTTTTTTGGATTCATTTTTTGTTGAATTCGTGTAAAAATGACTCTGCATAGCGGAACTATATTTAGATGATTTGTACGACATTCAAACCATTAAAATATTTAAATCAAAACAGCTAGAAGTCGTTTGATATATTTAGGAATAAGAAATATCTATAAACTATTGTGTGTATACGAATTGGGTATCCATCATTTAATTTATTATAATATCTTGTATAATCAAGAAATTATACATTATAAGATATTATTTTATAGACTCACGTATCTTAGCATAATTTGTAAATAACATTATAGCCGTATTATACCGATCATTATATTCAAACATATTATTTTACATCCTGGATATTCAACATGTCTGATGTTTACTACCTGTGAGCAAAATGTTTAAATATTCATGAACAATTCTTAAACCGTATTGCAATTACAGCATCAACTGTATGAGAAATATTTACGAGGACTGCATAAAAAGGAAAAACAAAAAAATTAGAAAAAAAAAATATTCACATTAGAAAAATGTTGGAACAAAATTCTGCTTTTTGTGGATGGTTTTTATAACTTGCGGTTTATGGAACGTAAGTAAGCAAAAATTATGTACTTTAAGCAAAGACAGGACAGACAGACATTCCCAAAAAAATGCTTTGTAGTATTTTTTTAATTGTTTATGTGAATTTAATGCAGTGTTCAAAAAACTCGAATAGAAGAGCAGTAGTAGTGGGAAACAGGAGCGTGTAGTTAAAATAATATAGTCTAAACCACTATAGTATAAACGACTATAGTCTAAACGACTATAGTCTAAATGACTATAGTCTAAGTGACTAAAGTCTAAACGACTATAGTCTACACGACAATAGTCTAAACGACTATAGTCTAAACGACTATAGTCTAAAGGACTATAGTCTGAACGACTATGGTCTAAACGACTATAGTCTAAACGACTATAGTCTAAGCGTATATAGTTTAAACGACTATAGTCTAAACGATTATAGTCCAAAGGACTATAATCTAAATGACTATAGTCTAAATGACTATAGTCTAAATGACTATAGTCCAAACGACTATAGTCTTAACGACTATAGTCTAAAAAACTTTAGTCTAAACAATTGTAGTCTAAACGACTATAGTCTAAACGACTATAGTCTAAACGACTATAGTCTAAACGACTATAGTTTAAACGACTATAGTCTAAACGACTATAGTCTAAACGACTATAGTCTAAACGACTATAGTCTAAACGACTATAGTCTAAACGACTATAGTCTAAACGACTATAGTCTAAACGACTATAGTCTAAACGACTATAGTCTAAACGACTATAGTCTAAACGACCATAGTCTAAACGACTTAGTCTAAACGACTATAGTCTAAACGACTATAGTCTAAACGACTATAGTCTAAAGGACTATAGTCTGAACGACTATGGTCTAAACGACTATAGTCTAAACGACTATAGTCTAAGCGTATATAGTTTAAACGACTATAGTCTAAACGACTATAGTCCAAAGGACTATAATCTAAATGACTATAGTCTAAATGACTATAGTCTAAATGACTATAGTCCAAACGACTATAGTCTTAACGACTATAGTCTAAAAAACTATAGTCTAAACAATTGTAGTCTAAACAACTATAGTCTAAACGACTATAGTCTAAACGACTATAGTCTAAACGACTATAGTCTAAACTACTATAGTCTAAACGACTATAGTCTAAATGACTATGGTCTAAACGACTATAGTCTAAACGACTATAGTCAAAACGACTATAGTCTAAACGACTATAGTCTAAACGACTATAGTCTAAACGACTATAGTCTAAACGACTATAGTCTAAACGACTATAGTCTAAACGACTATAGTCTAAGCGTATATAGTTTAAACGACTATAGTCTAAACGACTATAGTCCAAAGGACTATAATCTAAATGACTATAGTCTAAATGACTATAGTCTAAATGACTATAGTCCAAACGACTATAGTCTTAACGACTATAGTCTAAAAAACTATAGTCTAAACAATTGTAGTCTAAACAACTATAGTCTAAACGACTATAGTCTAAACGACTATAGTCTAAACGACTATAGTCTAAACTACTATAGTCTAAACGACTATAGTCTAAATGACTATGGTCTAAACGACTATAGTCTAAACGACTATAGTCAAAACGACTATAGTCTAAACGACTATAGTCTAAACGACTATAGTCTAAACGACTATAGTCTAAACGACTATAGTCTAAACGACTATAGTCTAAACGACTATAGTCTAAACGACCATAGTCTAAACGACTTAGTCTAAACGACTATAGTCTAAACGACTATAGTCTAAACGACTATAGTGTAAACGACTTAAGTCTAAACGACTATAGTTTAAACGACTATAGTCTAACGACTATAGTCTAAATGACTATAGTCTAAACAACTTTAATCTAAATGACTATAGTCTAAATGACTATAGTCTAAACGACAATAGTCTAAGCGACTATAGTCTAAACAACTATAATCTAAATGACTATAGTCTAAATGACTATAGTCTAAATGACTATAGTCCAAACGACTATAGTCTTAACGACTATAGTCTAAACAACTGTAGTCTAAACGACTATAGTCTAAGCGCCTATAGTCTAAACGACTATAGTCTAAACGACTGTAGTCTAAACGACTATAGTCTAAACGACTATAGTCTAAACGACTATAGTCTAAACGACTATAATCTATATGACTATAGTCTAAACGACTATAGTCTAAACGACAATAGTCTAAGCGACTATAGTCTAAACAACTATAATCTAAACGACTATAGTCTAAATGACTATAGTCTAAATGACTATAGTCCAAACGACTATAGTCTTAACGACTATAGTCTAAACAACTGTAGTCTAAACGACTATAGTCTAAGCGCCTTTAGTCTAAACGACTATAGTATAAGCGCCTATAGTCTAAACGACTATAGTCTAAACGACTGTAGTCTAAACGACTATAGTCTAAACGACTATAGTCTAAACGACTATAGTCTAAACGACTATAGTCTAAACGACTATAGTCTAAACGACTATAGTCTAAACGACTATAGTCTAAACGACTATAGTCTAAACGACTATAGTCTAAACGACTATAGTCTAAACGACTATAGTCTAAACGACTATAGTCTAAACGACTATAGTCTAAACGACTATAATCTAAATGACTATAGTCTAAACGACTATAGTCTAAACGACAATAGTCTAAACGACTTTAGTCTAAACGACTATAGTCTAAACGACTATAGTCTAAACGACTATAGTCTAAACAATTATAGTCTAAAAGACTATAGTCTAAACGACTGTAGTCTAAACGACTATAGTCTAAACGACTATAGTCTAAACGACTATAGTCTAAACGACTATAGTCTAAACGACTATAGTCTAAACGACTATAGTCTAAACGACTATAGTCTAAACGACTATAGTCTAAACGACTATAGTCTAAACGACTATAGTCTAAACGACAATAGTCTAAACGACTATAGTCTAAACGACTATAGTCTAAACGACTATAGTCTAAACGACTATAGTCTAAACGACTATAGTCTAAACGACTATAGTCTAAACGACTATAGTCTGAACGACTATAGTCTAAGCGACTATAGTCTAAGCGACTATAGTCTAAACGACTATAGTCTAAACGACTATATTCTAAACGACTATGGTCTAAGCGACTATAGTCTAAATGACTATAGTCTAAACGACTATAGTCTAAACAACTATAGTCTAAAAGACTTTAGTCTAAACGACTGTAGTCTAAACGACTTAAGTCTAAATGACTATAGTCTAAACGACTATAGTCTAAACGACTATAGTCTAAACGACTATAGTCTAAACGACTATAGTCTGAACGACTATAGTCTGAACGACTATAGTCTAAACGACTATAGTCTAAAAGACTATAGTCTAAACGACTATAGTCTAAATGACTATAGTCTAAACGACTATAGTCTAAACGACTATAGTCTAAACGACTATAGTCTTAACGAGTATAGTCTAAACGACTGTAGTCTAAACGACTATACTCTTAACGACTGTAGTCTTAACGATTATAGTCTATAGTCTAGACTTTAGTCTAAACGACTATAGTCTAAACCACTATTGTCGAAAATACTATAGTCCAAACGACTATAGTCCATAGTCTAAACGACTATAGTTAAACGACTATAGTCTAAACGACTATAGTCTAAACGACTATAGTCTAAATGACTGTAGTTTAAACGACTATAGTCTAAGTGACTATAGTCTAAGTGACTATAGTCTAAACGACTATAGTCTAAACGACTATAGTCTAAACAATTGTAGTCTTAACGACTATAGTCAAAACGACTATAGTCTAAACGACTGTAGTCTAAACGACTATAGTCTAGGAGACTATAGTCTAAACGACTATAGTCTAAACGACTATAGTTTAAACGACTATAGTCTAAACGACTGTAGTCTAAATGACTGTAGTTTAAACGACTATAGTCTATGTGACTATAGTCTAAACGACTATAGTCTAAACGACTATAGTCTAAACGACTATAGTCTAAACGACTATAGTAGTCTTAACGACTATAGTCAAAACGACTATAATCTAAACGACTGTAGTCTAAACGATTATAGTCTAAGAGACTACAGTCTAAACGACTATGGCCTAAACGACTATAGTCTAAGCGGCTATTGTCTTAACGACTATAGTCTAAATGACTATAGTCCTAATGACAAATAATCTTAATGTATACTCTAAACGACTGTAGTCAAAACGACTATAGTCTAAACGATTATAGTCTAAACGAATATAGGTTAAACGACTTTAGTCTAAACGACTATAGTCTAAACGACTATTGCCTAAACGACTTTAGTCTGTGCGACTATATTCTAAAAGACCGTAGTCTAAACTACTTTATTCTAAAAGACTATAGTCTAAACGACTATATTCTATGCAACTTCTAAGCAACTAGACGACTATATTCTTAATGTCTGTGGTCTAGACTACTTTAGTCCTAAAGCTTTATAGTCTAAACGACTATAGTCTAAACGCCTATGGTGTGAACGACTACTTTTTATCCCAACTATAATATTCAATTTTTATAAATAAGATGATGATAAATGAAATGACATTAGCCAGAGCATTTATGTTTTCTTAAAATTTATGAACTGAGAAAAGTTCAATTCACTTTGAATGTAAGTTAAAACTGTAATTTAATTTTATCTAAAGAAAAACAATTTACTGGCTAACAAATCGCCCTTCAAGAGGGTTAAATCAACACAACCGTATATCAATTTTGAATATAAAAACCCCAATTCACGTGCCTTATTCTTCTTCTTTCTTAATGTTAATTGAAAGTTGTAGGTTTTCATTTTTATTACCAGAACCAAGAAACAAAAAAAAATATATTGTCAAAAAATAACGACTTAACACCTTGACCCCTTTGAACACATTTTGCAAAAACAAAGAAATAATGAAGCAAAAGAAAAAAAATATAGAAAAGAATTCAACTGAATTTATGGCCATACAAGTTTTTCAAACATAAGTCAGTTACACCTAATAAAATACAATTTGAGACAACAATGTGACAAAAAAAGACCTATAAAACGCAAAACAAGTGTCAATGTACAATGACAACAATAAAAAAAAAGCGAACAGGCAAAATAAAACTTTTGTCACGTCTTATTTAAAAAAGGATCTGTCGTTTTTACGAGTATTCCTTTTTAAAAACGTATGTATGTCTGAGCTTTAGTGTTAAAAAAGTATTTGTGTTGTTTTTGGTTTTGATATGGTTTGTGTCTGTTAAATTAAAAAACACGTAAAAAAGGACTTCACACCTTTATAAGGTTTCATTGTCCAAAAAAAAAACACAAAAAAGAGTCCAAAGTGTCACTAAACAAATTGCAAAAGCTTCTTAAATTTCTTTAGATGTGAATAGGGTTATTTTGACACGTCTATGAAATATTTTTTTTAAACCTAAAATTTTTATTGTTTAAAATTTTGTTTTTGTTTTTTTTTTTGTGGTTGTAAACATATTTCATGACATCCTCAAAAAATAAATATTTAATTGAATTTATGCATTAAAACAATTTAATAAATGGAAATTGACATTTTTTGAGAAACACATTAACAATTGTCGTAGATGTACGAATCTTATGTCAACAATCGATAAATTTTTTAGCAACTATATTTTTGGCAACACTGTTTTTGACAGCTCAACTGTTATCGTGTGACATGTTAGTGTCACATACGGTTATGTGCTCTATCCGCCATTTTACACATTTTGTGTTTTCGACCCTAAATTTTTCAAATCTACAATCCGTTTTCGGCTATCTCGTCTAGTTTCTGAGATAAACAGTGTCTGTTTTGTTCTATATTCATCCAAACAGATTTTTTTGTGCTGTTTTGCTCTATACGCCAAATTTATGGTGTAAAAAACACAAAATTCTTGTATAGTTTTTTTTAGAAAAATTAAGTTAAAACTTTAAGAACGATTTTCTCAAAACGCATTTTTGGCGTATAGAGCACATAAACTCCCGCACGACGATACATAGCGACGAAGCTCATATCTAGTCGAATATTTACGAAAAATAATTTTAATTGCATTAATATATGTGGATCAGCTAAAGTACATTTTTAAAGTCAGGAACTTTTCTGAGAGCTGTAGTAGAGTCGTTCGAAAAAAAATTTAAAATAATATAATAAGATTTAACATAATGTAAAAACAATTCTAAAATTTAGTATTTTGTTTACTATGTCATCATTAATAGTCCGATCATAACATTTTGTATATCGGCGTTCACGGCTCTGTATCCCTTGGTAGTTTTTTTTACTACCGCGTCAATTTCTAGTCATAACTTTTTAAAACTTGACTCGCACCCATCCTATTCGAATGGAGTACGAAAAAATACCAAACACGTTGCTTTCGGTTTAAAGGATCAAAAAAAGGAAACATGGAAAAATAATTTTGAACTGATGAGTCATCCCAAAACTGCTGGCGGATTCTAAAAACCTGAGTCATACTTAAACTGCCGAAACTCAACCTAAAACTGCTGACTTATCCTAAAATTGCTGAGCCATCCTAAAACTCCTGTCACATCCTACCACTGCTGTGTCATCTTTAAGCTGTTGAGTTATCCTACATCTGCTAAGTCATTCCAAAACTAAAGAGTAATTATCAATAGCTGAGTCATCCTTCAATTGCTGAGTTATCCCAAAAGTACAGACTTCATCAGAGTTATCCCAAAAATGCAGACTTCATCAGAATTTTGAACTGATGAGTCATCCTAAAACTGCTGGCGGATTCTAAAAAAGCTAAGTTATCCTTAAAGTGCCGACTCAACCTAAAACTGCTGACTCACCCTAAAATACCTGAGCCATCCTAGAACTGCTGACACATTATACGACTGCTGATTAGTCTTTAAGCTGCTGAGTTATCCTAAATCTGCTAAGTTATTCAAAAACTAATGAGTCATTATGAACAGCTGAGTTATCCTTAGGTGTATATTTTGAACCATTAGATATAAAAACAATTTTTATAATGCAATAGTTTAACATAAAAAATATATCAAACACTTTTTGGTAGTATTGAGATGTTGGTACTTTTTTTTAGATAGTAACCCATAACTTTGTCAATGAAAATTTTAACGATTATAAAGTAGCGGGATAAAAAGCTAGTCAGCTATAAATCTGATTTGTCTTAGGATCTGTTGAAAAAATTCGGTCTCTACTATAGTTAGGCTATGTTGTTGTTCTAGATTAAAGTCAGTCTAGACTTAAGCTGATGTTTGTTATAGTCGTTCTGGAGTATATAAAGTTTGGACTTTACAGCATATCTGGACTAAATTCGCTCTTGACTTATGGTAACCTAGACTATTATCAGTTTGGACTTTTTTATTTCCGAAATATAGTTGTACTTTATCAAATTGCGCCAGAACTATAGTCTATCTACATTATAGCTCGTCTTAACTATATATAGTCGAACTGGACTAAAGTCAGACTTGACTATAGTTGGTGTAATCTGTACAGTAATTAAATATAGTCTGAAATATAGTCTGTCCGGACTTAGTCGGTATAAACAATATCCAATCTGCACTAAAGTCTTTCTGGACTTTAATCAGTCTGAACTATAGCCGGTCTAGACTATAGTCAGTCTAGACTGTAGTTGTTTTGGACTAAAGTCGGTCTGGACTAAAGTCAGGTCCAATAGTGGGCCTTTATATAGTCCAATCGTGGGTCTTTATATAGTCCGACTATATAAAGACTAAAAATTGAACTATATAGACCCACTATTGGACTATATAAAGACCCACTATTGGACTATATAAAGACCCACTATTGAACTATTTAAAGACCTACTATTGGACTATATAAAGACCCACTATTGGACTATATAAAGACCCACTATTGAACTATATGAAGACCTACTATTGGACTATATAAAGACCCACTATTGTACTATATAAAGACCCACTACTGAACTATATAAAGATCCATAATCGGACTATGTAAAGACCCACTATTGGACTATATAAAGACCCATGATTGGACTAAATAAAGACACGTGATTGGACTATATAAACCCTACGATTGGATTATATAAAGACCCATGATTGAACTAAATAAAGAGCAACGATTGGACTATATAAAGACCCACGATTGTATTATATAAAAACAGTCTGTGTGGACTATAGTCTTTCTGGACTATAGTCTATCTACATTATAGCTCGCCTACATATAGTC
Source organism: Stomorhina lunata (assembly GCA_933228675.1). NCBI lineage: Eukaryota > Metazoa > Arthropoda > Insecta > Diptera > Rhiniidae > Stomorhina > Stomorhina lunata. Next base: position 46,515,238 of record OW121744.1, read on the forward strand.
GAACTGGACTAAAGTCAGACTTCACTAGTTTGTATAATCTGTACAGTAATTTAAGCGGACAATGGTCAGTCTGAAATATAGTCTGTCTGGACTTAGTCGGTATAAATAATATTAAATCTGCACTAAAGTCTTTCTGGACTTTAGTCAGTCTGAACTATAGCCGGTCTAGCCTATAGTCGGTCAAGACTGTAGTCGTTTTGGACTTAAGTCGGTCTGGACTATAGTCAGGTCCAATAGTGGGTCTTTATATAATCCAATCGTGGGTTTTTATATAGTCCGACTATATGAAGACCCACTATTGGACTATATAAAGACACACTATTGGACTTTATAAAGACCCATGATTTAACTATATAAAGACCCACAATCGGATTATATAAAGACCCACTATTGGACTATATAAAGACCCACGATTGGACTAAATAAAGACACGCGATTGGATTATATAAAGACCAGCGATTGAACTAAATAAAGACCTATGATTGGACTATATAAAGACCTATGATTGGACTATATAAAGACCCACGATTGTATTATATAAATAAAGACACGTGATTGGACTATATAAACCCCACGATTGGATTATATAAAGACCCGCGATTGAACTAAATAAAGACCTATGATTGGACTATATAAAGACCCACGATTGTATTATATAAAAACAGTCTTTCTGGACTATAGTCTGTCTGGACTATAGTCTATCTGGACTATAGTCTGCCTGGACTATAGTCGGTCTAGACTATAGTCGGTTTGGACTATAATCAGTCTGGACTATAGTCAGTCTGGACTATAGACATTCTGGACCAAAGTCGGTCTGGATTATAGTCATTCTGAACAAAAGTCGATCTGGACTATAGTCGGTCTGGAATATAATCGGTCTAGGCTATAATCGATTTGGACTAAAGTCGGTCTGGACTATAGTCGGTCTGAACTGTAGTCGGTCTGGACTAAAGTCGGTCTGGACTATAGTCGGTCTGGACTATAGTCGGTCTGGACTATAGTCGGTCTGGACTATAGTCGGTCTGGACTATAGTCAGTCTGGACTTCAATTGGTCTGGACTATAGTCGGTCTGGACTACAGTCGGTCTGGACTATAGTCGGTCTGGACTATAGTCAGTCTGGACTATAGTCGGTCTGGACTATAGTCGGTCTGGACTATAGTCGGTCTGGACTATAGTCGGTCTGGACTATAGTCGGTCTGGACTATAGTCGGTCTGGACTATAGTCGGTCTGGACTATAGTCGGTCTGGACTATAGTCGGTCTGGACTATAGTCGGTCTGGACTATAGTCGGTCTGGACTATAGTCGGTCTGGACTATAGTCGGTCTGGACTATAGTCGGTCTGGACTATAGTCGGTCTGGACTATAGTCGGTCTGGACTATAGTCGGTCTGGACTATAGTCGGTCTGGACTATAGTTGAATACGGTTTGGACCACAGTTGTTCTAGAATACTTTTGTTTGCTGGGATATTAGTTTTGATATATCCCTAAATCCAATTTAAGCTTTTCAAATTTCTGTTATTCAAATGCAAAAAAGAAAGATAATATAAAACGTAATTAATAAAAATTTGCATAAATTCCGCAATACCTTGAATATATATTGGTTTTTAAACAAAAATTTATTTTTTGCATTTTATAAAGTTGTGACACTGGGGGGATGTTTTGTTTTATTTATTTTAAAGTTTTGTCCCAAAGTAGAATCTGAAATGAGGTGTTACGTATGTCAACAAACAAAACTTTGCAGACTACAATGCCAACAGAATTTTATGCCTTCACGTCTACAGCAGAAAACAAATTTTTATTTTCGTTGTTTTTTTTTGCTATTTAACTAATATTACTTTTTCCATTATACTTTTAATTTTCGTTATTTTAAATTCACCCTATAGTCGTCTATAAGCACTGTAGTCATCTATATGGACTTCAGTCTTCTAGGCGGAATAACTATGGTCGTTTAATCCGACAATAGTCGTCTAGACAGATAATAGTCGTCTTGACTTACCATGGTCGTTTAGATGAACAAAAAATGGACTAATGTCGTCTAGACCGACTATAGTGATCCAAAGTGTCTTTAATCGTCTGCCAAAGCTATAGTCGACAAGAGAAATTAATGGCATCTACAATGATTATAATCGCTTAGATGCAGGAAAATTGTATGAAATATTTAATTCGCCTTTGATCGGCTAAAACGTTCACTATTGTTAGCTCTACATTTTGTGTGATTTCGTTGACATTTAACGCGCGAAAACTAGGCACTCAGTCGGATGAACCAACAACTGACTGACTGACTGGCTGACTGAACGAATAAATGAATGAGTATTTGAATGAGTGTTTGGGTTGTCTGCTGAATGTGTGAATAAGTAGAAATGATGTTTACACATACAGCGAACAAATGTGACAAAGTCAACGAAATGAAAATGCACTTGAGCGTAACAAATAACTAAACTAATCTCTAAAACAAATGCATGAATACTAACAAAATCGCACATTCCTCTACACAGTTATAGACTGAACTAGTCTAGTCTGTTGGGCCAACAAAAAATACGTTAAAACAAAAGAGCTTAAAAAAATAACAATGAAAAATCAACTAAAATTTACAAAAAAAAAAAAAACAGTAACTGAAGGATATGCAGATTTAATGTAAATGAATAATGTCGGTTGGTATTTGCAAGTTATTTTTCGGTTTACTTTCATTTATTTTTCCCAAAATGTTGGAGGAGTAAATTTTAAAAGAGAATAACGAAAATGCAAATTGGCTATTTGTTTAAGCAAATTTTGTTGCAAAAGTAAAAAATTCAAAATCTTTATTGAATTTTTAAGTGTTTGAAATTATTGTTTTAGGTTTCATGCATATTTGTCTGCTTCATTGCAAAAATATTTAAGACCACAACAAATATCCTAATGTTGCGTATACTTGAGGTAAATTTTTATGGCGTATTTAACTTGTCTAGTGGGAAGATTATTTTACTACCAACACAAGCAACAGTGTCAACGTTAAACCACAATAAAATGTTTTGCTTTTTCTTCTTTTCTGTTTTTATTTAAATTTTAACCCTTAGAAAATTTACAAGACATTTCAAAATACCCATGACTTTAGCCTAAACTACTATAGTCAAAACCCCTATAGTCAAAGCGACTATAATCAAAATGACTATAGTCAAAACGACTATAGTCAAAACGACTATAGTCAAAAACGACTTTAGTCAAAAACGACTATAGTCAAAATGACTATAGTCAAAACGACAATAGTCAAAACTACTATAGTCAAAACTACTATAGTCAAAACGACAGTAGTCAAAACGACTATAGTCAAAACGACTATAGTCAAAATGACTACAGTCAAAACGACTATAGTCAAAACGACTATAGTCAAATCGACTATAGTCAAAACGACTTTAGTCAAAACGACTATAGTCAAAACGACTATAGTCAAAACGACTATAGTCAAAACGACTATAGTCAAAACGACTATAGTCAAAACGACTATAGTCAAAACGACTATAGTCAAAACGACTATAGTCAAAACGACCTTAGTCAAAACATCTAAAGTCAAAACGACTGTAGTCAAAACGACTATAGTCAAACGATTATAGTCAAAACGACTATAGTCAAATCGACTATAGTTAAAACGACTTTAGTCAAAAGGACTATAGTCAAAACGACTATAGTCAAAACGACTATAGTCAAAACGACTATAGTCAAAACGACCTTAGTCAAAACATCTAAAGTCAAAACGACTATAGTCAAAACGACTATAGTCAAAACGACTATAGACAAAACGACTTTAGTCAAAATGACTATAGTCAAAACCACTATAGTCAAAATGACTACAGTCAAAACGACTATAGTCAAAACGACTATAGTCAAATCGACTATAGTCAAAACGACTTTAGTCAAAACGACTATAGTCAAAACGACTATAGTCAAAACGACTATAGTCAAAACGACTATAGTCAAAACGACTATAGTCAAAACGACTATAGTCAAAATGACTATAGTCAAAATGACTAAAGTCAAAACGACTATAGTCGAAGCGACTATAGTCAAAACGACTATAGTCAAAACGACTATAGTTAAAACGACTATAGTCAAAACGACTATAGTCAAAACGACTATAGTCAAAACGACTGTAGTCAAAACGGATATAGTCAAAACGAGTACAGTCAAAACGACTACAGTCAAAACGACTATAGTCAAAACGACCTTAGTCAAAACGGCTAAAGTCAAAACGACTATAGTCAAACCGACTATAGTCAAAACGACTATAGTCAAAACGACCTTAGTCAAAACATCTAAAGTCAAAACGACTATAGTCAAAACGACTATAGTCAAACGATTATAGTCAAAACGACTATAGTCAAATCGACTATAGTTAAAACGACTTTAGTCAAAAGGACTATAGTCAAAACGACTATAGTCAAAACGACTATAGTCAAAACGACTATAGTCAAAATGACTATATTCAAAATGACTATAGTCAAAACGACTATAGTCAAAACGACTATAGTCAAAACGACTATAGTCAAAACGACTATAGTCAAAACGACTATAGACAAAACGACTTTAGTCAAAATGACTATAGTCAAAACGAATATAGTCAAAACGACTATATTCAAAACGACTATAGTTAAAACGACTATAGTCAAAACGACTATAGTCAAAAGCGACTTTAGTCAAAAACGACTATAGTCAAAACGACTATAGTCAAAATGACTATAGTCAAAACGACTATAGTCAAAACTACTATAGTCAAAGCGACTATAGTCAAAACGACAGTAGTCAAAACGACTATAGTCAAAACGACTATAGTCAAAACGACTATAGTCAAAACGACTATATTCAAAACGACTATAGTCAATATGGCTATATTCAAAACGACTACAGTCAAAACGACTATAGTCAAAACGAGCATAGTCAAAACGACTATAGTCAAAACGGCTATAGTCAAAAGGACTATAGTCAAAACGACTATAGTCAAAACGAATATAGTCAAAACGACTATATTCAAAACGACTATAGTTAAAACGACTATAGTCAAAACGACTATAGTCAAAAGCGACTTTAGTCAAAAACGACTATAGTCAAAACGACTATAGTCAAAATGACTATAGTCAAAACGACTATAGTCAAAACTACTATAGTCAAAGCGACTATAGTCAAAACGACAGTAGTCAAAACGACTATAGTCAAAACGACTATAGTCAAAACGACTATAGTCAAAACGACTATATTCAAAACGACTATAGTCAAAATGGCTTTATTCAAAACGACTACAGTCAAAACGACTATAGTCAAAACGAGCATAGTCAAAACGACTATAGTCAAAACGGCTATAGTCAAAAGGACTATAGTCAAAACGACTATAGTCAAAATGGCTATATTCAAAACGACTACAGTCAAAACGACTATAGTCAAAACGAGCATAGTCAAATCGACTATAGTCAAAACGACTTTAGTCAAAAGGACTATAGTCAAAACGACTATAGTCAAAACGACTATAGTCAAAACGACTATAGTCAAAATGACTATAGTCAAAATGACTATATTCAAAATGACTGTAGTCAAAACGACTATAGTCAAAACGACTATAGTCAAAACGACTATAGTCAAAACGACTATAGTCAAAACGACTATAGTCAAAACGACTATAGTCAAAACGACTATAGTCAAAATGACTATAATCAAAACGAATATAGTCAAAACGACCATATTCAAAACGACTATAGTTAAAACGACTATAGTCAAAACGACTATAGTCAAAACGACTATAGTCAAAACGACTATAGTCAAAACGACTATAGTCAAAACGACTATAGTCAAAACGACTATAGTCAAAACGACTATAGTCAAAACGACTATAGTCAAAACGACTATAGTCAAAACGACTATAGTCAAAACGACTATAGTCAAAACGACTATAGTAAAAACGACTATAGTCTAAACTACTATAGTCTAAACAACTATAGCCACTAGATAATAGTCGGCTACGGTACACATAGATTATAATCTTTATATTTAAAGTCTAGATTATCTAGCCGGGTTGACTCTAGTCCAACTTAGCATCAAAAGGTTAATGAAATTATCAACATAAAACAGAATAATACACACGTAAATGTCTGAATGTAATACAATCCTTTCGGGTATTTACTTGCATTTGGTCGCTCTTCTGTGGCACAGTTGAGCATGTTCTACCTCGTTAGCAGACACTTTAACGGGGCAATCCAAGTTTTAAGCATACGAGTAATATGGTCTTGAAAGTAGATACTATTTTTCTGGTTACCTACATGGTTTTTGTATTATTTTTATTAGTCTCCTTTTTGCTGTTTAACTTGCATTTTGTTAGTTGTTTGTGTATGTTAAATACGTAAAATAAAATGTATAAAAATCATGAAAATTATGTGGCATTTAAATGGTTGGCGATGGGTTTTTATTGGGTTCTTCAACCGCAACAAGAACAACGCAACTATTTGTTGGTAAAACAAGCCCCACTTGACACCTTTTTGTACAAATTTATATTTGCTGAATAAAAGGTTAAAGATGGATTTGTAGGTTGTATGAGGAATTTAAGTCTAATCTAATCTACTAATAACGCATCAAAATTTTTGAATTTTAAGGCTTAAATTTAAATACAAAAATATTAACTTTTTTACAATAACTTAATCTCAATGAAATAATTTCAAATCCTAGTATTTCAAACTTAAGATATATGTTGCTTAGGTGTTAAGTTATCATACTACAATAACCCTAACTAAATAAATTAAGATTTGCAGCAGTTATAAGCAAAAGCTTACAATGTTGCCTGTAGGCAACAATGAGGCTGATAGGGTTAAAGCTAAATCTGCATATGGCATGGAAACCCTAGCAAATATCTACAATAACTAACATTCGAATATACAACTTAAATTTTAAGTCAAACCTGTTTTACTATTGCGAAACTTGGAAATGCACAAATAATATCGATGTGCTCCAGCAAAACTTTGCAAACAAATGATTACGGAAATCCTTAATGTATGGTGGCCCAATCGCGTCAGAAATGAATATCTTGTAAACGCGACGAACCAAATCTCTACTTCTATAGACGCTGTCGATAGGCCACATACTTTGAAGGTCAAATATTAACATTGCTTGGTAATCGCTTCAATGGAATCCAAAGGAAACAGGCCGTCGTATCGGTGCAGAGTTGCAAGCAGCAAATTATTTTTTTTTCTAGTATAGGACCAACATTCAGGGGATGACCCCTACATATGCAAAGCATTGTGTTGGAACTAGGAAAATAGGTTGTGGGAAGGAGGATAGATGGAGTAGTGTTTGCTTCACATACGTGCAGTTGGTAACCGAAGTGCGAGTATTGAGTAAAAACGTGCTTGTTTCGGGAACCAGTAGCGATATAACAGTAAAACACATCCCACATTGCGATGATGCTCTAGTTAATCTATAGAAATGACTGCCCTATTGTCTATGATGATCACCTTAGCTCTCTTCTGTACGCGGTCCAGAGGCTCCAAAATAGACTTTGAAGCACCGGAAAGTATATGAGAGTTCTACTCCATCTTTGGCCGAATGTAAGTGGTATTACTAAGAAGATTAGATCTAGTGAAGTACATCTTACACCGATTAAGAAAACCGAGGCGCTTAAATGCTTCTTTCGACACATTAAAGATGTGTTGAGTCCAGCGGACATCTCACTGTATTATCATGTCCAGAACATCAAGGGCTTCCTTAATATTTATACAGATAAAGCAACATTGTCTGTTGTACGTTTATGTGTTAACATACAACATTGGGTTTTCCTTGCATTAAAATCCACACTGTTCGAACGGCCCCATTCAGAAAATATAATTAGGTCTGAATTTATTCATGTTTTGCCTATTGGGTTCAATTTCCAAGAGACATGGCCTATAATAAATGAATAAGAAGATTATTTAAAAATGTAAGAAAAAGAGTAGGAGAAAGAACGGAGTCTTATGGTATCCCTGAGATAATTTTGAACTCGCTGGATGATATCCCATCTATAGCAACTCTTTTAGAGGAATTTTTTAGAAAGCTTGACATAAATCGAGATAAGTTATTCTGACACCAAAAGAAATAAGTTTTGATATAAGTGCATCATGGCACACTCTATCAAACGCCTTGGAAATATCTAGAGCCACAACCTTATTTTCGCCAAAACGGTGAATGGAACGGCACCATTTTTCGGACAATAAAGCTAGTAAGTCCCCCGTAGTATATCCCCTACGAAATCCATACTGTCGGTCGCCTAATAGGTTGTAAGACTCCAAATATTTAACCAAATTGTAGTGAATCATGCTCTCCATTACTTTGGAAAGTGCAGCCTCTCCGTTTTTTAGAATGGACGTTACATTTGCAACCTTCCAACGTATGGGAAATTCACCGGCATGGTAAATGTGCTGAAAAGTTTTGCTAATAGTCGCCTAGAGTATTAGTCGACTAAACTAGTAGTCAACTTGAGATGTACATATTGTAGTTGCCTTAGCTAGTTGTCGTACTTACATTGTTTACAGTGGAAGTTGCCTTAACAAATGGTTGTTTGTACTAGTAGACTTTTTAATATTCACTACTTATAGTCAACTAGAAAAGTCGTGGTCTGAAATAGAAGTCTTCTAGGCTAGTAGTTGTCTAACCTAGTCATATGGACTAATGGACCGTTAGTTTATGTGAATAGTCTGAACTAATATTTAGTTATCTGGAGTTGTAGTCGACTTCTTATCTATCTTTTATATCTATAAAAAAAATTTTCGTGTAGGCTAGGTTTTCTTCAGAGGTTCTATGCTCCACTGGAAGTCAAGGATAACAGGAGAAGGTTTTTATTTAAATCTCAAGTGGGGAGACCCCTCTCATATAAGTCATATATTAAAAATGCCAAAAATGGATGAAATTTTGACAGTATGTTAAGAAGTGATCGGTGGGTAAAAACGGCTAGTGTTTTTGAAATATAATGTGGGCGTGACCCCTCCCATTTAAGTCAAATATTATAAATGACAAATTTGGATAACCGAGCTTACCAATTTTTCTGAACTTTTACAAGTATGATAAGGTGTGACCGGTAGTTTTTTACCCGCCGGTTTTTTTTTTAAATCTTAAGTCATATATTAACAAGTAATAGTGTTATATTCGGCTGTGCCGAATCTTATATACCCACCATCAAGTTGTGTTGAATTTAGAAACATATCTCATATATCTACGAGGGGATGTAATATATATATATAAGAATTAAAGAGAAATGTTGACCGATTGTAACAAAATTTCACATATTGGCTGGTAACTATACAAAGCTTATTTTTGCAAAATTTAGTCTCATTAGCTGTCACAGTTTCTAATTTAATAGCTTTTAAATGGTCCTTGCTAAATATTTTTTGGTTTCCGGGAGTGTTTTTTATATGAAAGCTATAGTCAAATATGGACCGATCCCTATAAAATTTGATATACTGACCAGTAGTTCAATAAAAGTACTTTATTCTAAATTTAGTCGTCATACCTATAACAATTGTTCTCAATTTGTCAAAATTCATGTGTTTCCCGGGGCGGTGTTATATGGGAGCTCTAACCAAATGTGAACCGATTTCGTACACAACTTTTGTTACATATCAAAAATACTTTTGTAAAATGTTGTCTCTCTCGGTTTTGTAGTTAAGGAGCTGTCGCGTTTTTATCCGACGGACAGACGGACATAAACCTCCTTTTCTTTTTGTATTTTTGTGTTTCTGTAAGTTTTTTATATATCGGACAGACGGACATAAACCCCCTTTTCTTTTTGTATTTTTGTATTTCCGTAAGTTGTGATCAAATGGTGACCGATTGTGACAAAATTTTACAGTCAAAGCTATTACAGTTTATCAATAATTGGGATTTAAGTGAATTTCAGGTGGAATTTAGGTTGTTTCCGTAAGTTTTTTATATAGGAGCTATGGTTAAATGTGAACCGATTTCGATGAAATTTTATATGCTGCCTAGTGCTTATGTGAAACTTCTGGATACCAAATTTTCTGTTATAATTTGTCATTTATTAGCAAATAAGCGATTAGTCTAGACGAGGTTATACGGGAGTTATGGTCAAACGTTAACCGAGATTGCCCAATTTCAATACCAAAATTATCTAATAGATGACGAATGTTTCTACTAAGTTTCAGTGACAGACAGACAGACAGACAGACGGACATCGCTCAATCGTCTTAGAATTTCATAAGGATTCAGAATATATATCGTTTTTGATTTTTGAGCCAATATTAAGGAAATTACAAACGGAATGACAATCTCAATATATCCCCTATTCTTTTTGATGTTGGGTATAAAAATGACAAATATGGTTGATCGAGCGGACCGATTTTTCCGAAATTTGTACTTGGTTTTTTTGAAAGCTCAAGTGGGCTTAACCCCACCCATATGAGTTAAATATTGAAAATGACTAATATGGACGATAAGATCAAAACGACTAAACCGAATTAAAGTTTGGTTTTCGCTTTTTGAATTTTTTGAAAATATAACAACGAGGACCTGGGAATTGAAAAATGTGGATGAAATTCTGTCTTCATCGGCTGGACCTATGAAGGCAATGTTTTCTAAATGTTTGTCTTAGTCCAAGTTAGGATTCTACATAAAGAGAAATTGACCATGTCCACTTTTACGCCCTCTTTTTTTTTGAATTATCCAAATTGGGAAAACGGCTGCTTGGATATTGGAATATATGATTATTGTTTGATAATAGTTTGGCTGGTGATTGTTTGACAATTGTTTGAAGATTGTTTATGATTATTTGATGGTTGTTTGATAGTTGTTTGATGATTGATTGACTGATGTTTGAAGATTGTTTGATACTTTTTTCACGATTAACTGGCGATTTTTTGATGGCAGTTTAATTTTTTTGATGATTGTTTGGTAGTTATTTGATGTTTGACTGAAGACTGTTCAAAGATTGTTTGGTAATTGACTGACGATTGTTTGATAACTATTTAATGATTGTTTGACGATTGTTTGGTAGTTTTTTGATGACCTATATATATATATAATGTTCGCGTCTGTTTGACTGTCTGTATGTTGTTAGACATATATGGGCGCATGTTAAGGAGTAACATAGTAATAATTTAAATTTGTTTAATATAAACCGGTGCAACGCCTGGTACAAGCAGCTAGTTACTTATAAAATTATTATTTTGAAACAATTCCCAAATAAACAAATCCCCAGTCAAAATAAGAATTTTGAATGATCTCCAATACAAATAAAAATTTCTTAAATTCAATCAAACTTATGTATATTCCGTTGCTTTTAAAACTTTTAAATCAATTTCGAAACATACAATATTTCATTGTAATAAAATTTTCTTTTTCAATATTTCTATGTAAATTTTGTTATTTTTATTAAAGTAATGCGAAAAACAATTTTTTTCAATTTTTTATTTCTTAACTTATAAAATTAAGTCCTGTGTCAAATGAAATTTACGCTTGCGAAATGAGAAAACTTTTCGATTTTCAACATTTTTCTTTTTTTTCTTTTTTGTTGTGTTTTCAGAAAACAGGGAGAAAAGTTGTGAATTCTTTTTTATTAACACCAGCCAGGATTTTGCATATGTTTGTTTGTTTGTTCGTACGAATATAGTTTGCAAATTAGTCTGTGTGTCCTTTTTTTCGCAAAGGGGAAGGGGAAAAAGAAATAACAGACATAAAGCAAACTTACATGTTTACTTCCGGTGTTCCCACTACGACGACTATAACAAATATTTCTGTGTTTGTACTCGTACTTAGGTTTGTTGAGTTAGTGTGAGTATGTAAAAATATTTTCTCTAAAGTTAAACTTTGCCAATAATTTACTACAGTTACATTTATTGCTGGCAACAAATATTTCTGTTGTTGTCGTTTATGTGTGTTTCGTTGTTGCTGTTACAATTTCAATTGTCCCTATTGCCTGAGGTTCCTAGTTTGCACAGTGGGGGACGAAAACAAACATGTTAGTTTTAAAATAAGACTCATTTTGTTAAAGTTTTAAATAATTTATCAATTAACAGGCTTCAGCATCTTCTTTAATTAGTTATTTACAGTAAAAATTCGTTTCTTTTTAACTCTTCCTAAAGTTTAGAAATACATTTTTCATAAATCGACCCATAGTGATTTGTCCTATTTGCTTGTTTAAGCATTTCCTATTGTAGTTTGCATCAGAATTGCTTATTTTCCTATTCGTACTAAACACAAGTGAAAAAAAAAAAAAAAAAAAGAAAACTCTTGCGATACATTTCGATTTTTTTCCAATTGTTATTCATGAATTCTTTTGATTTGTGTATTTAAATGAATGGTCGTTTTTGTATGAATATTTTCATGTTATTTCTTGGTTTTGTAGGTTATACTTTTGAATATTTCAAATATTTTGTTTCCTCGGTAAAATTTATTGGCCTTTCATTATTGTGTGAATTGAAATGTAAGAAAAGGAGAAAAAAAACTGAGTTTTGTAGTAAAAAGTTTTTATTTTTAAAGTTCAGTTAAAAATCGTCAATAAAGAAATGTTATATATTTTAAAAGGATTAAATTGGAGGGTACGTACAATTTAACAATCAAACGAACTATTTACAATTTAGAAACCCGAATTTCTTTAGTTAAATTAAAACTTATAATATTTCGTTGATAATCATATAAATATCTTCGGATTAAACAAAAGTTAATTACTTTTTATATAGGACGACAAAATGGATAAGATATCAAGGAAAATATGTAACATATTTTTTACTACAAATGGGCTGTTCTACATATGATGGCGAGACATTCCAATTTGAACTCTTCTGGGCATCCGGCCATAACAAAGTACCTGAGAACATTATTCTGGAGACCTAGCCAAATTTTGACCTCTCTCTTGTCTGCATAAAATGTTTCTTATTGAAAAATTTTGATAAAATTTTTTATATAGAAAATTAAAAAATTTTTGATATGTGAACCAGCGTGTTATAGCAGGTAAGTCATCCAGACCCACTTATAAATGGGCTGGAGGGATCATTAGACCTTTTTTTTTATGAAAATGAGTCAATGGTGTTCGGTATCATGAAATGATAATCAGTTTTTTCTTGCCTATAACACTGCTCTGTCACTGCTGGTTTATAGCTTATTTTATTCTTAAGATATGTAGCTCTTAGAAAAATGTTTAGGATGTTAAAATTTTACTTTAACTTTTTTTAATTACATTTTTAACCTAAAAAAACTACGAATTTTGCACGAAAAAAAATTTTTCTCCATTAATTTCTAAATAACTCCAAAACGATAAGAGATACAGAAAAATGATATTATGCTAAAATAAATGCAATTTTGTTATGCATCTCCAAGTGTTTTAATTTTGAAAATCGGATGAGTCGTTCTCGAGTTAGGACGAAATAAGTCTCCGTACCTGACTAATTTAAGGGGAAAAATTTGCCACGCCCATAAAAAAAAATCAGATCTGATGGAAAAAAACCGACAACGGATCTGAGTTTAGCGCATCAAGATCCATATAGTCCGCATAGTTTTATTAAAAGGAGGGTTTGGCTGCAGAGCAGTGTAATTGAAGAAATTAATGTTGAGGGCATGTGGTTTCAATAAGACGGCGCCATATGTCATACAGCCAGAGAAACAATTCAATTGCTATATCAATCATTTCCTGGTCGTATTTTTTCGCGAATAAGCCGACGACGACTCAAGCCTAAAGAGAGAAAATTGGACGCTGAATTAATGAAATACCCCAGCATTTATGCTGGGGTATTTCATGAAAATTTCATTTAAAGATCGCCTGTGTGCCAGCAAAGCCGCGGCGGCCATCTTCACGATATCTTATTCCATACATAACCTCATTCTGTCAACTTTACGATATAATAAAGTTTCACGTTTTTTTTTTTAATATCTGTGATTTATTTAAAATTTAAAAATTGTGTTCTAGTTGGGACACCCTTTATATATATAGATAAAAAAATCTTTGAAAAATTTCCTATAAATATATAAACAATTTTAAAAAATTTCCTATTAAAATATAAAAAATTTTTAGAAATTTACTATAAAAAATTTTGAAAATTTGTGGTTTCTATATTTTCTTATTAAAATATAACATTTTTGAAAAGTTTCCTATACTAATTAGAAATTTTTGAAAAATTTCCTAAAGAAAAAAGAAATTGTTAAAAAAATTCGAAATATCCCAAATATAGTGGTGAAGGGTATATCACCACTATATTTGGGATGGGTATATTGGGTTTGTGCTGATGTTTGTAACGCATACAAATATTGATCTGAGACCCACCTTTTAACACTCCCTGAGATGTGTTCTAACGATCCAGCTGACTGGGAGGTTACCCATATAAGTTTGTTATCAATGTACAGGTCGTAACTTTAAAGACAATTTGATGAAATTTGGCACAATCTCATATTTTAGTCCAAGGACAATCCTATACTTTTTGGGCAAAATCGGATTACTATTTCGGGTACCTCCCATAGGGACGCCTTCCGGAAATAGAGTTTTTGGTCCTTTACAGCCACATTTAGTTGTAGTTCAATTATATTTATCACAAATATTGCTTATGATAACCTGTAGGAATCGGCACATACTTGACCATACCTCCCATACAACCAACATTCTCAAAAGTAGTTTAAATACCCATAAAAGCACAAAAACGCTTATGTATCTAAAGATAACTGAATTGTATTACTAAAACATTGTACAAATAAATATCTTATAAATATAAACCAATAACAGATATTTGTTAACAATCGATCCAGAATTGACCCTAGCACCCATATCAGGCCCTTAGCCGGAAATGACATAAATCTACGTAAATCCCGAAATAGTATATATATAACTCTCCCAATAAGCGTTTAGAAGATTATTTTTTGAAAAATCACCAAAGAGAGTCTTATTCAACCAGTTTGGAAGACCAACAAATGATTTGTCGTCTGCGCGATGAAAAAACTTGTAGAAGGAGATTCGCGCTTATGCTTTAAAACTTACTGTTTCAAAATACAATAACAAAAAGTATATCAATTCCAAATCAAGCAATTAAGGAATTAAAATTCCAAAGTTTGTAACGCTATTTTGCAATCAAATTTTTCACAGTTAGATGATAAAAATGTTGCTCCTATAGTGTTGTTTTTGAACTACTGTTTAACACACATAGATAATGGCTGCTGTAGATAAGTGGGTTAGCACGCCGACTACTAAACATAACATATCATTTCTAGCCTGAGTTCGATCCCTGGACGCTGTCGAATAAATAAAATAACAATAAATATCGCAAAACTTCTTCAGTCTTGTAAAAATAGACTTTTCACCAGAATTCATCTCTTTACTCTCTCTCAGGTAACTCAAGTCAATATATTCTGCATACGTTCAATTGTAAAGGCAATGTTACTTTTTTTTAAATCAACTGAAAAAATAATCGAAATTGAGTAAACAATGTCTAGTAAAAGACTCATAAATGATTCAAAAAGGTGTTCAAAAAAGATTCTCCCAAGGAAGTCGCGGCTAGGATACCATTTTCTCCCGAAGGCACAGTCTTTTTCAAATCGAAAATGATGGAATATTCGATTATAATAATTAAAATATTATATTATTATAATTATAAATTATAATAATTATAAAAATAATATTTTAATCGTCCGTGGCAGTCGAAAAAGACTCAAATATGATCAGAAAATAACAAAAATTTAGACTACATATATGTATGTTTTATTGCTACTTTTTTTTAAATCAACTCAAAAAATAATCAAAATTGAGTCAAAAATGGCTCGAAAGCAGCTTGTAAAAGACTCATAAACGGTTCAGAAAGGTGCTCATGAAAGATTCATTCGTCAAAACTAGGGTACCATTTTCTCCCGAAGGCACATTTTTTTTCGAATCGAAAATGATGGCATATTCGATAGTTTTAATCGTCCGTGGCATGACTAAGAAATAATAAAAATGCTGACTGGGCTAAGACTTTAGGAAAACTTGTTAAAATGTTGGTCTATTTTTGACTTTAGTAGTAAAGGGTATCATATAGTCGGGATTGACCGGCTGTAGATTTTCTTACTTGTTTTGTATCAATTTGTTTTTTAAATTTCTTATTTTTTTTTTTGTGGAAATATTTCAAAAATTTTTTATACTTGGAGGACTTTGATGAAATTTTTCTTATAGAAAAAATTTTGATGAAATTTTTTTATGGAAAAATTTGTCGAAAATTGTTTTTTAGAAACATTTTGCGGAAAAAAATATTTTAAACTCAAAAATCAAAATTAAAAAATAATTTTGTAAAAAAACAAATATAGAAAACTATTCATACAGATTTATTTTTACTGAGGATGGAGTATTTCATTTATCCAAAAGCTGCCGATGCGAATGTACATCATAACATATGGCCTTCCTTAACTCCTAATCATAAAGTCTGGGGGTCGTTCTTAGCACACTAACTACCTGAAACGTTTCCAATGGATTGGAGGTTAATTTTGTCAAAACGAAACTTGCACTATTATCCAGAAATTTCAAAATACCAAAATTAAACTTACACTGACTGACCACACCAAATATCATTCTGGGCTTTAAGTTATCCTGGAGAAACAGCACGCAGTTCAGGGTGACATGAAATATAAATATATATTTTATTAATTCTTCAGTTCAAGGGTTTCGCTTTTCTACCTAATTTTTTTACTACATATATCTGTGGAAATATCGAAGAATAGCTTAAGTCGAAAATTGAAGTTTTAAGATATCCTCAATTTTGTGTAATTTTTCTTCTGCTCGATTACTGCGAATAATGTATGAATTATTATATTGGTAAGAGGTTTATAAGAGATGAAGGATGAATATTAAAAAAAGTTACTGTTAAATTCAGAAGATTTTACGTTTTTTCTACTTAAGCTCTTTTTCGAAACAGAAATTTGCGTGAAACTGGACCTTAAGTAACTTTAAGCGGTTCTGTTTAAATAAAAAGTATATATTGTGTAATTTTATGTAAACAGAAGTTTATTAAAAATAATTACTTTATGTTTTCAATGTCAACATTTGTACAGCTTAAGTTATATGTCGTTATATGATAAGTTATAAGTTGTTTTGATCAATGCATTATTGGTTCAAAAAACTTAAGCCAAAAGGTAAACATACATAACATTGACAAAAACCGGAATTTTTTAAAACGGACTAAACACATTTAAGCGCTTTTGCTTCTGTAATGCAATAAACGCCTTAACTCAATTCTCTCTTATGTCGACTTAAGCTACTCTTCCATATTGCCATAGATATCCAGATCTTAAACATATTTTATTTGGATCATGTTATAATTTCTAAAAGTGATCCCATAGAGTAGATTTGATAGTTAATTACATAATGCTGAATCCCTAATAGTATTACCTAGTAAGACATTAAAATTTTTTAAACTGAAATTTAAAAAAAAAAAGTTTAAATTTTTTTTTTTTGCTTTACCGAAATAACTTGAAGTTCTGTTTCTGAAATATGCATAAAAATTGTCATAAATTTATTAAGTACAAAAGCATATTATTGTTATTTTCATTACACATTGGTAACTTTTTTACACAAAAAAAAAAAAAAACAAACAAATAAATACAAAATATCAGAAAAGCATTATACGAGGTTAGTTTAATAATTTAGCTTTTTTTTAACAAGTTTAAAAGTAAATTTTAGCTTTTAACACAAAATTAGTCTACAATGAATGAAATTGAATGGTAAAACAGAAACTTTCGGTGTATCAATAGAATGGGTGCATAATGAGTGTCGAACTTGCTCATAAGATATGAAAAATTTCGGGCAAAACTTAGCCAAAACTATTATTTGTTTTTTTCACGTTAGCTTTTTTATATATGTCCGATATTACAAAAAATTCTGTATAAATATTTTATTATCAAAAATTTTTCTTAGAAAATTTTTTTATTAAAAATTTTTCTTCATAAAAATATTTCTTTCGAAAATCTTTGCATGGAAAAGTATTTTTAGCGAAATCTTTTTTATAGAGAACAAATTTCACGGAAAAATATTTTTATCAAAAATTTTTTTTTAGAACAAGATTTTTATTAAAATTTTTTTTATAGAAAAATATTTTTATTAACATTTTTTTTCTAAAGAAAAATATTTTATTAAAAAGTTTTACTGTAGTGTATTGCACTAAGAATCCCAATTTATTACAATTATTTATTATTGTAATAAATAGTTTTTTGATAAAACCAAAAAATATTGGTGGGGAAACCTTTCCTCGACGCGTTTCGATGGTTGGTTAGACCATCTCATCAGGAGGATTATCCCTAATACTAGACAGAGCGAAAACCTCACATTATGTATAATTTGAGGGACTGAATAAATACGAATTATTATTATTGTGTCCAACAAATATCAATATAAAGCGCAGATTATCATCCGAACAGAAACACACAAACATTTTTCAGTTTTATCATTTCTTTATTTCCCACACTTTTTATCAAAAATTTTTCTA
The DNA here is from genome assembly GCA_933228675.1 of Stomorhina lunata. Taxonomy (NCBI): domain Eukaryota; kingdom Metazoa; phylum Arthropoda; class Insecta; order Diptera; family Rhiniidae; genus Stomorhina; species Stomorhina lunata. Next base: position 46,533,663 of record OW121744.1, read on the forward strand.
TAGAAAAATATTTCTATCAAAAAGTTTTCTATAGAAAAATATTTTTATCAAAAATTTTTCTATAGAAAAATATTTTTATCAAAAATTTTTCTATAGAAAAATATTTTTATCAAAAATTTTTCTATGGAAAAATATTTTTATCAAAAATTTTTCTATAGAAAAATATTTTTATCAAAAATTTTTCTATAGAAAAATATTTCTATCAAAAATTTTTCTATAGAAAAATATTTCTATCAAAAATTTTTCTATAGAAAAATATTTTTACCAAAAATTTTTCTATAGAAAAATATTTTTATCAAAAATTTTTCTATAGAAAAATATTTTTATCAAAAATTTTTCTATAGAAAAATATTTTTATCAAAAATTTTTCTATGGAAAAATATTTTTATCAAAAATTTTTCTATAGAAAAATATTTTTATCAAAAATTTTTCTATAGAAAAATATTTTTATCAAAAATTTTTCTATAGAAAAATATTTTTATCAAAAATTTTTCTATAGAAAAATATTTTTATCAAAAATTTTTCTATAGAAAAATATTTTTATCAAAAATTTTTCCACAGAAAAATATTTTTATCAAAAATTTTTCTCTAGAAAAATATTGTTATCAAAAATTTTTCTATAGAAATATATTCTTATCAAAAATTTTTCTATAGAAAAATATTTTTATCAAAAATTTTTCTATAGAAAAATATTTTTATCTAAAATTTTTCTATAGAAAAATATTTTTATCAAAAATTTTTCTATAGAAAAATATTTCTATCAAAAATTTTTCTATAGAAAAATATTTTTATCAAAAATTTTTCTATAGAAAAATATTTTTATCAAAAATTTTTCTATAGAAAAATATTTTTATCAAAAATTTTTTTTCAAAAATTTTTATCAAAAATTTTTCTATAGAAAAATATTTTTATCAAAAATTTTTCTCTAGAAAAATATTGTTATCAAAAATTTTTCTATAGAAATATATTCTTATCAAAAATTTTTCTATAGAAAAATATTTTTATCAAAAATTTTTCTTTAGAAAAATATTTTTTATCAAAAATTTTTCTTTAAAAAAATATTTTTATCAAAAATTTTTTTTTTAGAAAAATATTTTTTATCAAAAATTTTTTTTTTAGAAAAATATTTTTTATGAAAAATTTTTCTATAGAAAAATATTTTTATCAAAAATTTTTTGTATAGAAAAATATTTTTATCAAAAATTTTTCTATAGAAAAATATTTTTATCAAAAATTTTTCTATAGAAAAATATTTTTATCAAAAATTTTTCTATAGAAAAATATTTTTATCGAAAATTTTTCTATAGAAAAATATTTTTATCAAAAATTTTTCTATAGTAAAATGTTTTTTTTTTTCTATAGAAAAATATTTTTATCAAAAATTTTTCTACAGAAAAATATTTTTTTCAAAAAAATGTTTCTATAGAAAAATATTTTTACCAAAAATTTTTCTATAGAAAAATATTTTTATCAAAAATTTTTCTATAGAAAAATATTTTTATCAAAAATTTTTCTATAGAAAAATATTTTTATCAAAAATTTTTCTATAGAAAAATATTTTTATCAAAAATTTTTCTATAGAAAAATATTTTTTTGGCAAAAATTTTTCTATAGAAAAATATTTTTATCAAAAATTTTTCTATAGAAAAATATTTTTATCCAAAATTTTTGTATAGAAAAATAATTTTATCAAAATTTTTTTAATAGAAAAATATTTGTATCAAAAATTTTTCTATAGAAAAATATTTTTATCAAAAATTTTTCTATAGAAAAATATTTTTAACAAAAATTTTTCTATAGAAAAATATTTTTATCAAAAATTTTTCTATAGAAACATTTTTTTTTGTCAAAAATTTTTTTATAGAAAAATATTTTTATCAAAAATTTTTCTATAGAAAAATATTTTTATCAAAAATTTTTCTATAGAAAAATATTTTTATCAAAAATTTTTCTATAGAAAAATATTTTTATCAAAAATTTTTCTATAGAAAAATATTTTTATCAAAAATTTTTCTATAGAAAAATATTTTTATCAAAAATTTTTCTATAGAAAAATATTTTTTTATCAAAAATTTTTCTATAGAAAAATAGTTTTATCAAAAATTTTTCTATAGAAAAATAGTTTTATCAAAAATTTTTCTATAGAAAAATATTTTGATCAAAAATTTTTCTATAGAAAAATATTTTGATCACAAATTTTAATATCAGTGTGTTTGTACAATATTTCAATAAATTTTTATATTTTGAAGAGTTTTATATCAAACTTTTAAGTTTTAATTACTTAAAACAAGCAAAAAATTTAATTCGGAATGCTTTACCTACAGAAAGACGCATTCATACTAAAAAAATTTAACAATTTTATGCAACACCTTTCAATTATAAAATTTTCAGTACTGATCAACCTGCCCTCTTAGCAATAGTATAAGAACATGTAATAACAACATAAGCCCCTAGACTCATCTGTTTTTCCAACTTAAAATATCTATAAAATAATGAATAGAAAATAGAAGCTGGCACATTTTTACTACGTACAATACATACGTACGTCTCGTGTCTCATTTGTTGCGTTCAAACAAGTTGAATTAAATATTTTATTTTTTTTTTTGTTTGCAAAAAATTCTGTTTGTTTTCATTATTATTCCGTATTGTTGTTCTATTTTGTTTTGGTATTAGTGCGACAATATTGGTTATGTTTGTATGTGTAAATATCTTAAAGCATTTCCTGCTGCTAGATAGAAGTCTTTGATTATAATGTCAATAACTACTGCTTCCGTTACCACTCCTTACACACACACATACATACATAAATACAAGCAAATAATATTATTTATTGCAAAAATGAACAAGTTGTATTTAGCTTTTCTTTTCAGTTGATTTCGAATAGGTGCCAAAGTATAAATAAGCTGGGATTTCCCAAGTGTTCACAGCAGTGTTCACCAGGTTAAGATATGCTTGTCATGGTTAGTAGCTCTCGTTCGTATATACGAGTATGTATAGTTAGTTTCTTTTTATGTCTTCCTTTAACCGTTTTTATTGTTTGTCCTATTTGTGATGATGCAGAAATAGATGAAATTAATAAGTGTAGTTTTTTTGGTTTGTTATAGCATTTGTACATTTATAGGTATTAAGTAGAAGATGAAAACTATTACAAGTTTTAAGGCAAAGATAGCAAATTTCGTCAATCTTATTTTGAAGAGTTTTGAAAACTTTTCATTGTCTATAACTTCAAAAGAGTGAGCGCTGCACCTTCTATAAGGTATTACAGGGTATTCAAAAATTTAATTCTATACTAAATTTGGCTCTATTCCGAATAGTAAAACTTGTCATGATTACTTTTACTATAAATTACTGCATTCTAAAAAAGAAGCTGTATCGTAACTTATATATTAATATTAGTATTTTATAAATTTCCTAAAAAATAAATTAGCTCCATATGCAAATAATCGAGGGAACAGCTAAAGAAAATATTAATCGAGTTAGATCAGATTTGTTTTACTTACAATCAATCAATCAAATGCCTTCTTTCTGAATAACTTCTGCTTTCACATGGCGCGCTATGGCATTTCTGCTGCAAAAAAGCCAATTTTTGATCACCGCTTTTGAAAAATCTAATAGTGCAGTTCTGTAAAGAAGAGTCCAGATATTAAGGATCAATAATTGTCTTCAAGAAAAAGTTATATTATGTATTGTAAAAAAGGTATTAAAATGTGCTTAATGTTCTAAAACGAAAAGTGATAAAATTTTTAATCAAACTCAATAACTCATGTATCGAATATAGTTTCACAGCTTTAATCTGAATGCCGATTTACTTAGGACACAGAACCTTGGTTTTAGTCTGCAGAAGAAAATAACTTAATCTCTTATATAGTTTAGGAGATATCAGGAAATCAAGAAAGCTATACAAAATTCATTGTGTTCCTGTTTATTTGGACAACAATTAAGTTAACTCGGTTTTGCTCGATGCTCCCACCATAATCATACAAAAGGTGAAAGTCTCCTCTTTAGATTGAGCTAAAAAAATTCACCGAAATTTACCGATCGTAAAACAAAGTTCAAAATTTTCTGAAAAAAGTCACATAAATTGTTAAGCAAAATTTAGGCAAAAAGTGTTGCAGTCGTTTAGGCGTAACTTTTTAATCAAAGTGTAAGTCCAAGGCAGGTACCCGTAGGAGTAGAAGGATTTCAACTAAAATTAGTGGAGCACTTTTTGGGGTTCACCAATGGACCTGTGCCGAATTTCATAAAATTATGTTTGCGGCTTCTATTGAGAATAAAAATAAGTGAAAAATGGGGTTCAAAGCAGGTACCCCAAGGAGTGAACAGATTTCAACCAAAATTGGTTGAGCTCTTTCTTGAATAAACTATGTAATAGACGTGTGCCAATTTTTTTAATTAATGTTGACAATTCCAGATTATGCATCGAGAACAATAATAAGTGAGAAATGGGGGTGCAAGGCAGGAACCTCAAAGAGTCAAGGGATCTCAACCAAAATTAGTCCAACTCTTTCTTGGATCAATTAATTGACGTATGTCAATTTTTTCATATTCTGATGAGAATTACGGCTTATACATTGAAAAAAATAAATGGTGAAAAATGGGCGTCCGAGGCAGGTACCCAAAGAGTCAACTGATTTCAACCAAAATAAAGTAGACCTATTTTTAAGATCAACTTATAGACGCTTGCCGAATTTCATTAAATTCTGTCAAGAATTGCGGATTGTACATAAAAAAGAAAAATAGGTGAAAAATGGAGGGCCAAGATAGGTACCCCAAGGGGTGCTTTAATTTCAACCAAAATTTTTGAAGCTCTTTTTTGAATAAATTAATAGACGTGTGTTAAATTTCATCAAAATCTTTTGAGAATTGCGATTTGTACATTGAAAAGAAAAATTGGTGAAAAAATGGTGGTCCAAGGCAGGTACCCCAAAGAGTCGACGGATTTCCAGTTTTTTTTTTTTTAGTTTCTCTTATCTATATAAAACTAAATAAGTATGCAAAATTTATCGTTGTAGGGTAACTCCTTCTATTTTTTGCACTTCGATGTAAGAAGAAATACCACTGTGTGGCGTCTTGGTATCTTTGTGATACGTTTTGAAAAGGGCTATGTTTATTAAGACTAATATAACCAGAAACTTTTCAGTTTGTACAATTCGAATTTTGATCTTACAATCAGCACTACTTCTTCTGTTATCCTTGACTCTCAGTGGAGCCTTGCGCCTCGACCATCTTTTTATTTCGAACTCTATTGCGAGACTTAGGAATACAATGAACAGTTTCTGCTTGTAACTCAGCATCATTTGACCTTCTCCACGCAGGTGCACCAACTCGACGGCCGCTTCTCTGTGGATTCTACTGGAGCGCTTGTCTAGCAATTTATATATTCGTAATTTAGTTGTTGTTGATATTTCCGAGAGTTCCACCGATCCAGGATAACCCAATAACCTCGTTATCCAAATTGATGTATGTCGATGGGTTAAATGAAGCTAAAAGGACCGCCCATTGGCCTCCTGTAAAGATTTAGTTAACAGATTCAAGAATGTCGTCAGAAATGCGAATAAGCAGTCCTGGTGAAACTTCTGTAGCGGCGTGGAAGTATTATCTGAGACTAGTAGGCTTCGCAAAATTCAGACGACCTTACCTTTTGTCACTGGCTACATTCAAAAAACTTGTGACAACTTGATTAAAAGTGGTTCTGAAACTCTTGAGGTCCTTATGGAAACTCACTTTCCAGGAAGCAAAACTCTTAAAAATGAGCCAGTCTCCAATAATCTGACTGTGTTTGAATCCACACCCATTCATATTAAAAGGAAAAGGGTCAAGTGGGCTCTGGACAGCTCTAAGCCATACAAAGCTGCTTGTCCGGATGGCATTATCCCAGCAGATTTGCAAAATAATGCAGACCTTATAACAATATTAAGCCTACGTCGATTACTCCATCAATGCCAGACTTAGGCGTCAATAATTCTACTATCTAATTCAAAGTTAAGTTTCTAACCGACAGAATTATTAGCTCAACCATGGGCAAAGCTACAGTCTACAAAGTAGAGTGTCGTGGTGCTCCACAGGGCGGTGTTCCGTCACCCCTGTTATGGAATCTTGGTAATAACAAATTGCTTTGAGAATTGGATTTCCTGCGCTTCAAGACCATTGATTATGCAAATGATGTTGCTGTTAGAGTCTCGGGTAAATATTTACCTGAATACAATATAGCAACGACTGGAAGTTACTCTTGCCACACAAACAAGATGGAACGCCTTCAATGGCTTAGGTGTTTATCCCTTCACAAGAGGACTTGCGTTATTCATTAGAAAATATAAGATTCCTCAGTTTACTCTTCTGAAGTTAGACGGGATTGAACTTTGAGCCTAACTGACAATGCCAAATATTTGGGGGTATTCTGAACTCAAAGTTGTACTGGAGCTTAAACACACAATCTAGGGTATCTTAAGCAGCCACTGCACTATATCCGTGCATAAGAGCCTTAGGCATCACATGAGGCCTTTCAACTGCTAAAACTAGCGGGTTCTTTGAGATGTTAGCCACCATCTCAAAGAACCCACACTCATGTATGGTGCTACTGTTTGGAGGCCTACTCTATGTAAGGCTTATTAGCCAGGATCATTTCTTAAGATTATCAGATACTTTAATGATTACTGGTGCCATTAGGACTTGATCTTCTAAGGCACTCTTCACTATGCTAAACTAGCGTACGGCTGAGCTAATTGCTCAAAACCTCGTCCTATGCTCAGCCATTAAGTTAAACATTACTGAAGAATGGTCTCCTTCATCTATAGGCCACATCACCAAAAACATAGATTCCTGCAATCATAATACATTCTTCGACCGGTCCTTCACCGTAGATATCTCTTTTACCCAAATCGACTTTAGAGTTCGCATCCTGGAGATATATACGGATGGATCCAGATGGATTCCAGTTCAAACAGTTGGACTTTTTCATCCCACTGTTAGGAAAGAAAATTTATTTCAAGCTTCCAAAACTCTGTAGGCTGAAATTTCAGACATCTTCAGGGCAAGCCAATGGCTAAGGTATCACAGAGTATACTTCAGACATATTAGTTTTTGTACGGACAGTCTTGCTGTCATTCACTATTTAACTTCGGTTTTTACGTAGGCTGAAATTTCAGCTATCTATAGGGCAAGCAAATGGCTGAGGTACCACTGAATATACTAGAGAGATATTCGCTTTTGTTCGGACAGTCAGCCGCTCTTCGCTCTTCACGACATCCGTTCTTACTCGGAAATGCCGGGCATCCCTACATTAGATGGCGAGACATTGCAATATTGAACTGTCTTGACTACATGGCCACAACAATGTACCAGGTAACACTATTGCTGATGATCTGGCAAAACTTGGTGCTCTTCTCAGTCAGGAGAATATTGACCAATACATAGGTATACCCCTAACAGCTTATAGCTCAGTCAGCATTTTTGGTTATTTTCTGATCATATTTGACTCTTTTTCGACTGCCGCGGACGTTTAAAACAATCGAATATGTCATCATTTTCGATTCAAAAAATACTGTGCCTTCGGGAGAAAATGGTTCTCTAGCCGTGACTTCCTTGAGAGAATCTTTTACTAACACCTTTCTGAACCATTTTTGAGTCTTTTACGAGTCATTTTCGAGTCATTTTTGATCATTTCTGATCATTTTTTTAAGTGATCTAAAAAAAAGTAACAAAAAAGCAATTGCACATATGTAGAGTATATACGAATTGAGTTACCTTAGTGAGAGAGAGAGAGAGTAGAGAAATGAAGTGTGGTGAAAAGTCTATTTTTAGAACACTGAAGAAGTTGCGCTATTTTTTGTTATTTTATTTATTTTTCATCGACGTCCGCGACCGGGGATTGAACTCAGGCTAAAAATTATGCTATGTTTAGTATTTAGTCGGCGTGCTAACCCACTTAGCTACAGCACCCACTATCTATAAGCGTTAAATAGCATTTAAAAACCAACACTATAGGAGTAACCTTTTAATCATCAAAGTGTGCAAAATCTGATTGCAAACTAGCGTTACAAACTGTCGAATTTCAATCCCTTAAATGCTTGATTTTAAATTGATATACTTTTTGTTATTGTATTGTAAAACAGTAAGTATTAAAGCATAAGCGACTAGTTTTTTAATCGTGCAGACGACAAATCCTTTTTTGGTCTTCCAAACTGGTCGAAAAAGAATCACTTTGTTGATTTTTAAAAAAATAATCTTCTAAATGCTGACTGGGAAATTACATACAAAGCAGTTTCAAACTAGGTCCGCGAAGACCAAGTGGTTCACAGAAACAACCTGATCAGACTCAAGACTTGACCAACTTACAACAGTAAGCGTTCTGCAGTCTTGGTCTCACTACCGCGCCATATCAATCTTTACAGGGCAATGCATAATAGGATTACATGCTAGAAGACTTAATCTTCAAAGCAATGACTACTGTAGAAGTTGTCATAACGTTGAGGAGGAAGAAATTTTCACTCATCACCTCTGTCACTGCCATACACTTATTAAATGTATATTTATTTGAACACATCGTGGTATAAACCTTGTTTCTAAACCGGTTTTTACCCTTTTTACCCCCTTTGGACAAATCGAAAAGTACCCCTTTGGACAAATTGAAAAGAACTAATCTTAACACAATTCCAATTTTGCATAATTTTTCTTTTAGTCTAGAAGATATACGTTACCGATTTTTTCCCCGTTTTTACCCCTTTTTACACACAATAGGGCGAATGTGAGGGTAGCATTTTCTTCAGATTTGTTTAGGCCTTTCTAATATTGTTTTGACTTAAATAATTCCTTAATGTTGGTCTTGTCTGAGAAGATATAAACCGATTCGGTTTCTGGTAAATTTCAATAGTCATAAGTGTGACTTTTCTAAATTTATTTCAAAATCTGCTTCTTATTTATATCCACATTATCTTGATATGTAGCTCACAACACAATCGTCTTCTAACTAATACTTCAACATCTCTGTTATCTTATTTATCCTATTTGCAAGTGTTAAGCCCACTCGGAGATAGTTTTTTTTTGTCTTCATCCGACTCATCCTACTTGTATTATACTTACATAAATGTATCTTGTTATTCCATTTTCATTTCCTATTGTACTCGAAGTATTTGGCCTGCTGTCTACATTGTTAAGTTATTGCTTTGGGATCTTGGTGTAAGGTCACACATTCGGCTTTACCTAAATATTTCTAGAGTAAAATATAAAAAACACTATTTTATATTTGTACACTCGTACCACATTCCATCTAAATATTCTATTGAAGTTACGACTGAACATAAAGTGTAACGTCACCAAATGACTGTTACTTTGGAGAGTTGAGTGCAAACGAATGAGTCAAAGCCCAAAGTCCCTTATGTAATTTAGAGGATTTCTTAAACATTTATATGAAAACTTAATGTTTTAATGTAATGATTTATATAGATGATTTAAAATCATTTTTTCGCATTATTTAAATCATTTTCTTTTTTTTCTTGGAAATTAATATTAGTTTATGTATAGGCCGTTCCAATTCAAATAAGTGATATAATCACAGTTACCTTCAACGGAGCTAAATTTCTTTCCATCAGCCACTGTATAGAGGTTAGAGAACAGAGAATCTTGGCTAGGGGCAACATCTGGAAAATACAAAGCAATTTGTCCATCAGTGTGATTGACTTAAGACAGGGAATATTAGTCTTTAAAAAATAGCATTTTTCGTAAATGGGACAGTTTTTCCGCAATTTCCATTAAACGCTTTTAGCTACCTCAATAATTTTCATGTATTAATATAATTCTTACTTAGTCTATATCTGAAGAAGGCAGAACCCACCGTCTTCCATAGTTTTTGGAATTGTATGTCATCGAAGAATTGCTTGCTTTGCCCTGTAGTTGTCTAGATGGATTGAATGCCGCTGTTAGCCGACCGAGATCGTTGCATTGGGTTGTAGTTACAACCCTAAGAACCGAAGTATTTATATGGGCAGATGCAGATCATTAGGATTATTCTTTCATAATATATCTTAGGTAGCTAAGGTCTGGTAATTAACCGGATCAATTTTCCGAAATACCCTGTATTTAGTTGAGTGCAAACGAATGAGTCAAAGCCCAGAGTCCCTTATGTAATTTAGAGGATTTCTTAAACATTTATATGAAAACTTAATGTTTTAATGTAATGATTTATATAGATGATTTAAAATCATTTTTTCGCATTATTTAAATCATTTTCTTTTTTTTCTTGGAAATTAATATTAGTTTATGTATAGGCCGTTCCAATTCAAATAAGTGATATAATCACAGTTACCTTCAACGGAGCTAAATTTCTTTCCATCAGCCACTGTATAGAGGTTAGAGAACAGAGAATCTTGGCTAGGGGCAACATCTGGAAAATACAAAGCAATTTGTTCATCATTGTGATTGATTTAAGACAGGGAGTATTAGTCTTTAAAAAATAGCATTTTTCGTAATTTTCCGCGATTTCCATCAAATGCTTTTAGCTACCTCAATAATTTTCATGTATTAATATAATTCTTACTTAGTCTATATCTGAAGAAGGCAGAACCCACCGTCTTCCGTAGTTTTTGGAATTGTATGTCATCGAAGAATTGCTTGCTTTGCCCTGTAGTTGTCTAGATGGATTGAATGCCGCTGTTAGCCGACCGAGATCGTTGCATTGGGTTGTAGTTACAACCCTAAGAACCGAAGTATTTATATGGGCAGATGCAGATCATTAGGATTATTCTTTCATAATATCTCTTAGGTAGCTAAGGTCTGGTAATTAACCGGATCAATTTTCCGAAATACCCTGCATTTAGATGTTATGAAACGCTTGTACTTTAAATCAAGCCGAATTAATTTGATAAAACTATAAAACTATTTTTCCATAGAAAAATTTTGTACCGAAAATTTTTCCATAGAAAAATTTTGTACCGAAAATTTTTCCATAGAAAAATTTTTTTACCGAAAATTTTTCCATAGAAAAATTTTGTACCGAAAATTTTTCTATAGAAAAATTTTGTACCGAAAATTTTTCTATAGAAAAATTTTGTACCGAAAATTTTTCTATAGAAAAATTTTGTACCGAAAATTTTTCTATAGAAAAATTTTGTACCGAAAATTTTTCTATAGAAAAATTTTGTACCGAAAATTTTTCTATAGAAAAATATTGTACCGAAAATTTTTCTATAGAAAAATTTTGTACCGAAAATTTTTCTATAGAAAAATTTTGTACCGAAAATTTTTCTATAGAAAAATTTTGTACCGAAAATTTTTCTATAGAAAAATTTTGTACCGAAAATTTTTCTATAGAAAAATTTTGTACCGAAAATTTTTCTATAGAAAAATTTTGTACCGAAAATTTTTCTATAGAAAAATTTTGTACCGAAAATTTTTCTATAGAAAAATTTTGTACCGAAAATTTTTCTATAGAAAAATTTTGTACCGAAAATTTTTCTATAGAAAAATTTTGTACCGAAAATTTTTCTATAGAAAAATTTTGTACCGAAAATTTTTCTATAGAAAAATTTTGTACCGAAAATTTTTCTATAGAAAAATTTTGTACCGAAAATTTTTCTATAGAAAAATTTTGTACCGAAAATTTTTCTATAGAAAAATTTTGTACCGAAAATTTTTCTATAGAAAAATTTTTGTACCGAAAATTTTTCTACAGAAAAATTTTTGTAATTTTCCGTACATTTTTAATTATAAATCACTTCATTATATGATTTCATTTAAATATTGTTTAATTCTGGACGTAAGAAAAAAGTTGATCTATCTGTATCGGATTCCCACTTATAAGTTTATGGTTCTAAAATTTCATAATTTATTATCTGCTACGATTTTCAAAACGTTAATTTCAATTTATCTTCTTTACGTGCATAGCCATCCCTTTACTTAAGAAATATTTTCATATTCGATTTAAAAATATTCAATTTCGAGATAATGTATCCCCATTAAGCAATAAGGCTTAATGGACCCCCTCCTAAGCTTTCAACACTTTAAATTCATTCTCTTAAACATTCCTCACTCTAAGTATATTCCTGCTTGGCCATGATATGGCTAGTCCTTTTTTTGTGTCTTTTAAAAAATCCTGACTAAAACATGACATATTTTTTAAAAATTATTCTCTTACACTAAATTAATTTCACAAAAACATTTTTATATGCAAAGTTTTTCTTATTTATTGTGGTATGTTAGTTGTTGTTGGACAACAAAACAAATAAATTTTATATACGAGTGTATCCTTGTTCCTTAAAAAAAAACTAGAAAAAATAAAGGAAGACATAATTTTTGCACCCCTTAAATGCTTTTAGAACATAAAAAAGTTTAAAAATAAAATATATGCTTTATTAGCGTCAACACTTAGCACAAAATATATGTTTGTCATAAATATTTCCCCTTTTGGGGTTCTTTTTGCTTCGAATTCAAATTTTTATTTAGTTTTTTTTTCCATTTTTTTTCTGTGAAATGACCCTTTTGGCTTTTGTATCCAAAAACGACAGAAACAAGTAAAGAAAAAGTTAAATAAAAACTAAAAAGATTAAAAATCATAAATAAATATGACATTAAGAATGACAGCTAAGACAA